>JAOEGT010049222.1:0-20102 GCA_025447795.1 Speoplatyrhinus poulsoni
AGAGAGAGAGAAGAGAGAGAGAGAGAGAGAGAGAGAGAGAGAGAGAGAGAGAGAGCGTAAGCTACCACGTGAGAGTGACATGGATAGCATTTTACATTTCACAAGCATCCATCCACCTTCTCATCACTTCATTCTCTCCATTACATCCCATATCGCCTGAGACAATTAGGAGTCCCACAGGCGACAATTACATCCGACAAAAGCTGTACACTTCTAGACACCTGAATGTAAATGAGCATTATTCCCCCATTACCTGGACTAATTATGGATGAGCACATTATGTGACTCCGTACACTCTCACATACTGTTCTGGTGGTCCTCCTCTCCTCTCCTCTCCTCTCCTCTCATGCAAAAACGCTCATTAACTGTTAACTTATCACCTGCTCCACAGTAATTCTCAAAGAAATATTGTCTGGCTATGTGACCTTCGACCTCCTGACTGCAGCTGTGTAATGTTGGCTGTAGGAATAGAAGCTGATTTAACTGCAGTCTTACTGTGTTAGTGCTGTGCCCTAACCTCTGAGCGCCATAGGCATTTGAACCCCTAACCCTGGCAGACTAAGGGCTTTTCTCTATCCACACATATTTGCTTTAACACAGAGGGACTCTGAGAATTTGGATTTTGGTGGAATCCTAAATGTGTGAGAGGATTGTTCCGTTTTTAAAATTATTTATTTTTTATGCTGTGTTATTTTAGTACTTCACCACAGGGGGGCATCTGTCAGCGCTATATGTACTGTATGTATATGTATATATATGTAACTGGCCTGTATTCACTGAGCAAGGCACTAACACTGGCAGAGTTAGGGGTTGTATTTGCTGTACAGAGCAACAGCACTACAAGTGCAAAGTGCTGTCTAACCTCCCTGGTCACACACACACACACACTCTCATGCACAAACGCACACACACCTCCCTAACCTCCTGCTGCTTTAAAAGAATAGCTTATTATCTCTTTAAGTGCTGGTTTGTGTGTGTGTGTGGGTCTCAAGGGAGGA
This sequence comes from Speoplatyrhinus poulsoni, assembly GCA_025447795.1. Taxonomy (NCBI): domain Eukaryota; kingdom Metazoa; phylum Chordata; class Actinopteri; order Percopsiformes; family Amblyopsidae; genus Speoplatyrhinus; species Speoplatyrhinus poulsoni. Next base: position 999 of record JAOEGT010049222.1, read on the forward strand.
ACAGAGGGTTACAGGGACTGAGCATGCAGGTGGAATTAAGCAGGTGGATACACACACACACACACACACACAATGAGTCATTGAACAGTGATCTTCAAGAACACAGTATTTTAGCCCAGCTGCATTTCACGGCACAGTGAACACACACACACACACGCACGCACACTCACACACACACACATATGTGTTCTGTTCCTATGTCACTCCACATAAACACTGCCAACAACTACTGTTACTTTACTGAGCTTCACAGTTTAACTGTGTAGTTTATAAGTAATCCTCAACACACACACACACACACACACACACACACACACACGCACACACACGCACACACACACACACACACACACACAAAGCTAGTTTAATGAGACGAGAAGGCGACAGGGCTGTTGTTAAATCCAGAACAGAAGGAACCTCAAATAACCAACAAAATGTGCCGTTCCTTTCATATTCTCCTCCACTACTTGTTGAGTGCAGCGCTGATGCATGCGATCCACACGCAGAACAAAGGCACCCCATGTGGGAAGAGCATGTGGCGCTGTCGACCAATTACAGTCAAGTGTGCATTGGCAGGGCTCTGCCTTAGCATTCTCACTGAAGTTGACTCTGGGACCGGCTCCATCGCCGCTACTACGGCAACGGCAGCCAAAACGTGCAAAGCGAGCGCAAGGCGGTCGGACACCTGGCCGAAATCACGTTCGCATGAAGTCCCGTGGCCTAGACGCGCACAGGAGCCAGCACACATGCGCACACACACACACACGCACACGCACACGCACACATGCACACACACACGCACGGGAGCCAGCAGACACACACACTCATACTGTACACCATCAGGACTCACCCGGCTCGGCGAAGGTGATAATCTCGGTGGTCACGTCGGCCCTCTCCCCTCTCCTCCCCCCGTGGACCTCGTCCTCTCCGGCATGCGCGCCCTCCTCGATGTGCACGCTGCCGTCGGGCCCCACGCGGCCCACGTGCAGCTTGCGCAGGGCGTTGAGCAGAGCGGCGCGCGGGACGGGCCGCGTCACGTTGGGCCGGGCGTGCAGGTGCAGCATGTTGAGGATGTGGAGCTTCACCGCCTCCACCACCTCGCCGCTCGCTCCCTCCTGCCCGCCCGCGTGCCTCCGGGCCAGGGCGCAGGACGCGCACTGCGGGGCCTCGGCGGCCGTCTGGAGGTGCTGGTGCTGCTGGAGGCAGCTCTGCGACGACAGCAGGGCGGTCCACAGCAACACGGACAACAGCAGCATGGTGGAGAACAGGCTGAGCAGACCCGAGCGATTGGCTAGCTGGCGGGCCGTCTGATTGGTTAACAAGCTTGGCTGTGTGGCTGCTCAGGACGGTTCACTGACGAGGCTTGAGGTCGGTCGCCACTTGTTGGTTGACAGATTAACCTGATGAATGAAGCTCTCTCTCTCTATCTCTCTCTCTCTCTCTCTATCTCTCTCTCTCTCTCGTTCTTTCTTCTGCTTCTGTTCCTCTCTTCTTGTCGCTTTTTTCTCTCCTCTTTTGTTGTCTTCAGCTTCTCTCTCTTTTTCTCTCTCTCGCACTCGCTCTCTCTCTCTCTGTGTCTCTGTGAGTAGTTGGGAAGCTGAACTTCTTCCCACCTGCGAGGACAGACAGACAGACAGAGTCGTGGAAGAGAGGGAGCGCGTCGGACGACAGGAATGAGTTATCCTAGCAGCAGCAGCGGTGGCGTAAAAGCTCGGAGGTGTCTAATAAACGGGTGGAGAGAACCGGCGGAGGAAGAGTTAGCTGAAGAGAATCCTCAGACCCAGGTAAATCCAGCCAAGTGCACTGTGTGTGTGTGTGTGTGCGAGCGTGCGTATATGTGTGGGTGTGTGCACAGGCAGGCAAGGCAGTTGGACTAAGTTATCCCAGATGAAGGGAGTTCCTGTCTCTTTCTCTCTCTTTCTCTCTGTCTCCTTCTATCTCTCTCTCTCTATCTCTCTATATCTCTCTCTCTCTGTGTCTTCAGTGTCTTCTTGCTCCCTGGCGTGGGGCTGAATGCGTTCCCTCGTTCTTCAGCTGGAGGCTTTTACAGGAGAAGGCTGGGCTCTCTCTCTCTCTTTCTTCTCCCAATCTCTCCTCTCCCTGGCAGCTCCTAATAATTATACCTCCCTTGCTCCTCCCCACAGCTCCTCCCATCTAACTCTGAGTCACTCTTGTCTAACATGGTGAAATACCTCCAGTACCTAGTGGTCGCTCTGTCTGTTTGACTAGCTGTCTGTCTGACTGTCTGACTGACTAACCATGTGTCTGACTAGCTGTTTGTCTGGCCGGCTCTGCCTGACTAACTGTCTACCAGCCTGTAGCACACTATCTCACTGTAAGCTATAAGCAATTGTGTATCTGATTTGCTCTTTCTCTGCGTGTCTGCCGGGCCAACTGTTGATGCTGTTGGGCTGAGCAGAGCTGTCACTCATCTTGTTAAGAGGGGGGTTTAGTGTTACAGTGTGACATCACAATGTGACATGAATCCAAATGGCTCATTATATTGGGCCCCTGTTTATGCCAAATCAATTGGCCTTTATGAAAACGACTACTGTGTTTGGGAAAGGGTGGGGTAGGGGAGAGTTGACGTGTCTTAAGTGTCAATAGAGAGCCGAAGTCACTTCGGCGTTATGGGACCTCAGTTTGGTAAAAATACGTATGGTAGTCAACGGTGAGAATAGCATTATTGTTAGATCCCGTTTTCCTTGTGACATGAAGCACACAAAAGAAAATTATTAGAGTCAAGAAAGTCTCAGTTTGTCATGCATTTGTTGAAGTATAAGACTGTAAAAATATGTAATTAGTTACTACAAACCCTGTGTCGCGTAATTGTCATGACGTTTTCGCCCCACAAGCCAAAGAGAGCATTGTTTTCGTGACGTGTGTTTTGCAAAGCTGTAGTTCACTGAGCGGTTACACACAAAACTAAAGAGTACTTTATAGTTTCACAACAAACTGCAACGATCTTGACTTGAATCATTATCTTTTATATAGACACACATCATATGTGTACTTCATGTCACAATTCAAACGGAGAGAATAAAAATATTTTATTCTTGCCGTTGACTACCATACATATTCTTTACAAACTAAGATCCCATAACACGGAAGTGACTTTAGGACTGTACATATAGTTGGGCTGATGTAAATGCTAAAATGAAGATGATTAGTTGTGAGTTAGAAAATGGAACAGATTATTTATATTGTTTGCTGGTGACATTCCATGGAAAACCCAAAAATACCAATTAGCACCAATGTCATGGTTTTATATCAATCAACATCTCCCTTTTTGGGCATTAAGTCTTCTATTTTCATTGACAGGTAAAAAAAAAAATCCAATGAAGCAGGCTGCTGTGAACCTCATCTGTATAGTCTGTATCTCTCATAACCTCTCTGTGTGTTTAGACGATGACTATGGTGATGAAGATGGCCTTTTGTTCAGAGTGACACATCTGTGACGATAACAGTGGAATTTTGCATTGATTCACACACACACACACACGCACGCACGCACACGCACGCACACGCACGCACACACACACACACACACACACACACACACACACACAAACGCACACTCGCTCAGGTGGTCAAGAAAGCTTTGATCCATATAAAAATCCAAAGCGCTCTTTCCCACACGTTTGCACACGTTGACCACAACTGACCAGGAAGTGAATGCTGTGTCAACTTCCTGTTTTAATAAGTCATACGTCTGGGGTTCTCCCCTTCATGACATCATTAAACAGGCAAGAGTGCGTGAATAGTCTGGCCCAAACCCACCGCAGAGCCAATGGGGTCATGGCTTGTTCTCTCCAAAAGCTGAGTATCCTTATAAGACAACATTGTGTGTTTATTTTCTGGCGTAATTCATAGCTGCATAGTCATACCTGGAAAATATGTACACACACACACACACAGTACTAACACCTCAACACACTAGCAACACCACACAAATCAATACTTGCTATTTGATGTTTTGTCCAATCAACTGCTGTATCCCACCTGAGCATTCTGGAAGCCCTGTGTTCTGGGGCTCTGTGTTCCAGAATCATTTTTTATAATTATTCTGTTTCCTATTGTATCCCCTTATCGTTAGAGTTCTTCCTTGTTAGGGTGGGGTGAGGTTATTTATAAAGGGGATTAATGGTTGGGAATGGCAAAGGAAAAAAGTACTAATATTATTACATATGTAACTTCCTTGCAAGAAGAATGCATGTCCTGACAGAAATACACCCTCTCCGCTCCACCACATAGCTATTCTGGCTGTTTGATAGTGAGGAAATCAAACACACCTATGCAATTAAAAGTGTATTAGCTGGCTTCTCTGGGTGTGTGTATGTGATTACAATATTCTGGTTGGAAGAGATGGAGATATAGTTATGTATTCATTTATATATTGGGTCCCTAAAATCCTCCTTTATCTTGAATGGTCTGGATGGCTGCTTTTGATTGGTGTGTAGATTGATCAAGGACAACTCTTACTGGCAGACACATCTTATGTTTTGCAGTAAATGTGAAACAGGATGCCACCATTTAACTTTTATTTACCGTACCTTTATATAACCATTTATTATCTAGACAATACACTATACTACATATAGCACTATACTACAATAGCACTATACTATATATAATGCATACACTATAGATATAAAATTAAAATCTATGCAAATAATTGATATACTAGCAACAAATGTAGATGTTTTACAGTATGATATGGCATATCTGCAGTGCAGGTATACATACAGGACAAAACACCAATGTGTAGTCATACTGATATGGTATAACAATAATGATCAACTGCTCCCTCTGGTGGAGATGTTTAGTATTTCTACCTACATATCTCATGCTCAGATTTTCTTAGTTCATATCTGACTACACTGTCTCTTTACTTGTACTATGTGTGCGGGTGCGTGTGTGTATGTGTGCGTGCGCGCGCTTGTGTGTGTATGTACAACCATATACATATATGAAGAGATGTTCATGATTACCACATCACCTGTAGAGCATCATTGATCCTGCAGCTGTATGTGTGATTGATGTCCTCTCACAGTTGGGAATGTAACAGACTCTTAACTCTTAACGTGTAAAAGGGTGTTTTGAATGGAGCATGCACTGGCTAGGACACATATGGTTTAGTGTGTGTGTGTGTGTGTGTGTGTGTGTGTGTGCGTGTGCGTGCGTGCGTGTGTGTGTGCGTGTGTGTGTGTGTGTGTGTGTGTCTGGCTTATTTCATAGAACACTGATCCCACCCCAAATATGAAGATATTTTTACGAATCTGTAAGGGTTAGGCTTGTTGTCTAAATCTCTCTCTCTCTCTCTGTCGCACATGCACACGCAGGCACGCTCTTTCACACACACACACACACACACACACACACACACACAGGAAAATTCAGCTCACCAGAATGTCAAAATTAAAAATGCAGAGGCATCCCTAGTGCATTTGTGTGTGTGTGTGGGTGAGTGTGTGTGCATGTGTGCATGTGTGCATGTGTGTGTGTGCGTGTGGGTGAGTGTACACACAGTTACACACAGGTCTGTGTTTTAATTTGTTTTATTGCCTTGTTCACTGGGGAAACCAAAGGCAGATGTAAACGTTTATGTATGTGTGTGTGTGTGTGTGTGTGTGTGTGTGCGTGTGTGTGCATGTGTGTAGGTGTGCGTGTGCGTGTAGGTGTGTGTGAGCAAGAGAGGCTGATTATACAGCAGCATGCACACACACACACACACAAACAAACGGTGACCTGAGTCCTTTGTTCGTTTATGTAGCTTTCTCTATGCTCGCGCGCATGTGTGTGTGTGTGTGTGTGTGTGAGTGAGTGTGTGTGTGTGGGCGCTGTGTGTTTGCGCGTCTGTGTGCATGTGTGCACTTATTCCACTGTTGCCATCATAGCTGTGTCAGTCTGAGCAACAGAATATAATCATCATCATCCTCATCATCATCATCATCATCATTTTCCCTTGGGTGACCATGGTGGTTATTTACAGCTTGTATTCATCATAGGAGGAGGGCGGTCTTTTCAATGGCAGAGTTCTTACATTCTTCCAGGGTTCCCCATAACACATAGACACTGTGATGGACATGTGCTTTGTCCCATCACGAGCCTCAGATTAAGTTCCAGACTGTTTGAAAATAGTTCCACTCAACCGGGGGATTTTACGATGACTGGAGACATTCTACTGAGATATTACGTATGCATGTAATCACTACTCGTACAAATGGAAACACCCTGCCTGTAATGGTACCACTATCTGCAGTGCTACAAATATAACATGTATACCCTGCACATTGAAATACACATGACTTAATGACATAATGAGACTAGATGTTACACAAAACTGCCAGCGCACTATGACATACCTCTAAATGAATGGGTGAAATCATGTTCTACTCTACAGCAGTTCTACTTCAGCAAAACTTGAAACTTTATTGGGCTAACTTCATGACCTGGCATTTACACACACACGCACATGCACATACATGCACACACACACACACACACACACACAGAGAGAGAGAGAGCGGAGGAGTGACGCAAAAGAGGAATCCCTCGCCACAGCGCTTTCTGAGACACTGTCATTGCCCACACACATAGAGGGTTGACTCACTGCAGGTGCCCACCGGTGTGTGTGTGTGTGTGTCTGCTGGATCGATCCAACCTACCTCCACCTGTCATGTTGCCTCTCTCTCTCTCTCTCCCCCTCTCTCTCTCTCTCTCTCTCTCTCATTTAATTGCACGCCACGTCTCTCTCTGTAAGGAAGAAAAGGAAGCTGAATCTGTAATCCAAATGATCAATGAAGACATGTATGAAAATATTCAAATACAAAACCTTTTTACGGAAATGCTTGAATATTTCATTATGTCAATGTAAAATGTAAAATGGTTAATTTCTTTTACATTTATTGCAAATAAATCACATTTGCATCAAAAACTATGTTACAGTAGTGTCTAACCCTTCATACTGTGGCTATGGTATATATTATTACAGTATACTACAATATTCAATTTCTGCTTTATGTAAGCCTCCCTCCAGGTAGGTAAAATACACTATATTGCCAAATGTTTTGGGATGCCTGCCTTTACGTGCACATGAAGGTTAATGACATCCCATTCTTAATCCATAGGGTTTAATATGGAGTTAGCCCACCCTTTGCAGCTATAACAGCTTCAACTCTTTGGGGAAAGCTGTCCACAAGGTTTAGGAGTATGTTCTAGAAGCGCATTTAGAGGTCAGGCACAGAGAAGGCCTGGCTCGTAGTCTCTGCTCCAATTCATCCCAAAGGTGTTCTATCATCCATGTATTTTTGTGCACGGGTGCGCAGTCATGTTGGAACAGGAAGGGGCCATCCCCAAACTGTTTCCACAAAGTTGGGAGCATGAAATTGTCCAAAATGTCTTGGTATGATAAAGCATTAACAGTTCCTTTCACTGGAACTAGGGGGCCAATCCCAACCCCTGAAAAACAACCCCACACCTTAATCCCCCTCCGCCAAACTTTACACTTGGCACAATGCAGTCAGGCAAGAGCCGTTCTCCTGGCAACAGCCAAACCCAGTCTCGTCCATCAGATTGCCAGACAGAGAAGGGTGATTCGTCCCTCCAGAGAACTCGTCTCCACTGCTCTAGTGTCCAGTGGCAACGTGCTTTACACCACTGCATCCTACGCTTTGCATTGCACTTGGTGATGTAAGGCTTGGCTGCAGCTGCTCGGCCATGGAAACCCATTCCATGAAGCTCTCGACGCACTGTTCAAATCCGAAGGCCACATCGAAGGCCACATGAAGTTTGGAGGTCTTTAACTATTGACTCTGCAGAAAATTGGCGACATCTGTGCACTGAGCCTCAGCATGTGCTGACTCCGCTCTGTGTGGCTTACCACATCGTGGCTGAGGTTCTGTTGTTCCCAATCGCATCCACATTATTATAATACCAGCAACAGTTGACCGTGGGATATTTAGTAGTGCGGAAATATAACGAATGGAGTTATTGCACAGGTGGCAACCTATCACAGTACCACGCTTGAATTCAGTGAGCTCCTGAGAGCGACCCATTCTTTCACAAATGTTTGTGGAAGCAGGGTGTCACAATACTTTTGGCAATATAGTGTATGTCATCCTAACTCTGTTAGAGACACATTGTGTTTATGGGGACAGGATGGTCTAGTGGTCTGGGTGTTGGGCTCCCAGCTGGAAGGTTGTGGGTTTGAACACCTGTGTTTGACCTACCTGTAAGCATCCTTGAGCAAGATGCCTAACCCCCTAACTGCTCCTGGTAGTTGATTGCACCCTGCATGGCAGCAATTGCCATCTGTGTGTGTGTGAGAATGGGTGAATGATGATTCTGTAAAGTGATTTGAGTGGCTGGAAGGTTAGAAAAGTGCTATATAAATGCAATTGATGCCAAAAGCAAAGTTAAATACTGAGAAAAGTCAGTGATATATTTATGAAAAGTCAAACAGATGTCACTCAAATGAAAGGATTCTCCTAGTTAACTCATGGAAATTGATATCACCTCTACTCCTCAGATGATGGACAAACTCATGGGAGAATGACACACAAAGAGAGAACTCTGATGTCAACAGAGTTGAGGTGTGTGTTTCATGTGTACAAATTGTTATCTCTGTGTTTCTCAGGAGAGTTTGGAGTGCATTATGTAACAGCCCAGAAGACTGATGCACATGCACACAACACACAGACGCTGTAAACTAGTTGCTAAGACATGCTGAATGTTCAAAGCTGTAAGGTTAATGTGAAACTCACTAGGTGATGACTTACACACACCTGTGCTTAGTTTGCATTTTGTTTGAAGTCGTTAGAAGGTTAAGTCATACGATCCTGAATCCTGCTGGAGGTGAGAAGTTGTTGCCTGTAAACACATCCCCACTGTATAGGCAGGTGTGTCTGCGTGCATGCCCTGCATCCAACCATCTGTCGGGGATGTGCGTTCAAACAGAACCATGGTCGAGCTTTAGTCATTCTTTCCGTAATGGAAATACCTGGTCTGGTTTAACACACTGTCGGTCAGGAGCTGCCAGCCACCAGGTCAAAGGTCAGTGTGACCAGACGCTGTATGTGACTCTGTAGGGGTACAAGCCTAGAGGTCTGAAGCAGAGAGATAGAGAGAGAGAGATAACCAGACCTGATGTGACCTGACTGGAGGTATGTGGCGTGGCTCCAAACATCTGCCTACAGATGTGCATTCACATTGCCTCGGGACGTATTTGCATACTTCCTGTAATCCCTTACTAGTGCATCATTAAAACAAGCTGGCCGGCCCATGCTTTTAAACTCAAAACAAACCAGCCCTAGCTCATAATAACAATGTGTACAAGGGAGAATTTTACGTAGCGTGAAGATGCAGCGCTAACCTACACCTTCAGTGACTGAGGGCAGTCTGTGTGTCTTGCTCAAGGGCAATTTGGTCTTACATATTATAACTACTGTATGTATGCACCAACGGCTGCAAGTATATCTTATTTTGGCCTAGTTTTGCTGTTGATCTTGTTATCTGAGGTGTAGGTGATGTGAAAACATTGTTCCTGTCACAACTGGGATTCCACTTGGATTGGTAATAAAGATAAATAATTGTTACTTAAATTAACATATAAACTAGAGATATGGCACAATTGTCAAAATATCTGTACAATTCTCCCTTTTATTTATTTGTTTGTTTGTTTACGCCTGTTCTGCTCCCTCAATGGTTCTGCCTATTTTCCCCTATATGGTCTGTTTCCTGTTTCCTCTCTGTCCTCTCTGGGCTATCTTCAAGACATATTGGAACTGAGTTTTCATCCTGGAGTGTTGTGATCTTTCAGCTGCTCCTGACGTGGCAGTCCCAAGTGAGTATCATTTGCTTTCTCAACAGTGTCATAGTCACGCCCATAGTTCCACCAGCAATTTGTCTCCTGAGTGCGCATGCCGTATATCTCCTCTAGTCTATAGTGTGCCGTATTATACTGTAGCTTTCAGAGCTTTCTTCTGTCAGTTTCTCTTGCCTATATGTCCTGTTCATGCTATATGTTTGAGTTGACCATTACATCTACATTTGCGTCTACCTTGGTTTCGTGGTTCCGCATGATCACGTCAATACTAAGTAATAGTCGCTAGTCCATCCTTAATTGTCTGTATTTTTATCAACAGCATGCAGCATGAGTCTCTTGTGAGAGATGTAAATGGTTGGATGCCATCATTTTGATTAATTACTTTTCGCTTTATAATGTAATTTATTCGTAACGCACTAGCTGTTAAATGGCTTCAAAGCTGCATTTGCATCTACATTGGTTTCCTGGTTCCGCTTTGTCAATCATACCACAAATTAAATGCAATTTAAAACATGTTAATTTTGATATTATTAATATTAATCATGACTTTCATCTGAAATATAATACAACACAGAATAAATGAAATAATATATGTCAAGTACACATTACTTTACATAAAATTAATTATACCAAAATTGACAAATAACAAAAGAGAGAGCGTGATAAAGGTCACAAGGTCACAGCAAAAATCTTCAGCCCTGCAACGCACACACACACAGACAGACAGACAGAGTGACACACATCTGCTGCCAGTCAGCAGCGGGTGTCAAACATGTGTTAAAGTGGGTGTGACGCGTAATTGCTGGCTGCGTGACAGCTGATCTTGTCAGAGCGTGTGTGCTGAAATCATCTCAGCAGTCTGAAACGTGTGCCCTGAGGCGAGGGTTTGTGGAGAGGCCAGAAAGATTCCCCATGATGTTATTGTGTGTGAGTGTGTGTGTGTGTGTGTGTGTGTGTGTGTGTGTGTGTGCGCCACCTGTGGAATTCCAACAAAACCTGCTTAGAGGACAGAATGAAGGTCATATGGAAAAGTCATATGGGACTCTTTAATTAAATGCGCATTTACTCTGACAGTTTATATACACTCTAATATATCTGTTATTTATAAAACATATTTATCATTGAGTACAGACCATTCTGTTTAGATATCCAGATTAAGGCTTAATCTGAATGTTCTGATTAAATGTGGAATATTGTCTGTTTGAGTCTTGTGGGTGTATAGTCACGGGGTCTCTCTAAAAGTCCTCTGATGATTCCAGTGTTACTGATAAGAATAGACTCTATATTAAATGGACAAAACCTCCGTTATGTCACCCATAGATTTTCTCAAGAATGAGTTTAAAGCTTGAGATGTGCTTGTTCTGGCGTTGCCATTATTGCAGGTCCCTGACTGGCTATAACTGCCTCCTATTCATTATAATAGGATAAATATATGGCTGAACATGTTTTTATCTGATGAGTTATAAAGAAATGTACCTTCTGTACAGTTGTCATGAACGGGGATCAAGCTCATGTAAATATGTACATTTGTGCTGTAAAATTTGACATTTTAACATGTGAGTCTGTTGGGATTAGTTTCGCAGAGCCAGCCTTTACATACGTAACGTCTGGGCCGCAGCACTGACTAACTGCATAAATATATCCGCCTACAGGAGAGGTATTTTGATTGACATGCACAACGACCAAAGGTAACTCAATAACCAAGTTACATTTATAATGAGGAATTTGTTGAAAAACTACCCGACAGGACTCTGGCTGTTTACAGGTCTTGTAAATAAGTAAAATATATTTAGGCTACTGTTTAAAATAAATCAAACTTTTTAAATGAGTAAATAAAGCGCTGCGCTATCGTCGCACTGGAGAATACGGATGCTTGTGAGCGACGATGTTAACAGCCAATGAAAATCGACCGCTTCCTGAAAGTCCAAGAGTCCCGTGTCGAGCTTACAGGGATATGTATCAGACGTTCAGCACAGAGTTGCTTATGTGACGTAGTGCTAATGGACGGAAGAGGCTAATGCGGATTGATTCCCTTTTACTGTATGTCTCAATCAGCCATTCGAAGGAACTGCAGCTTTTTGCACTTCAATACACTTCTCAGAGGTTCCCGCTTCCTGAAAATGCAGTTGTTTTCATTTGAAACTTAACATCCCATGCCTATATAACCGACCCTCATCTATGCTTCTCCCCTGCAGAGCTCTGAGGCTCACACGATTCCCTGCCTATTCTCCTGATGTTTGCGGTTCTGTGGGCACTGTAATGCAATCAAGGAGCACATCTTTATCGGGCCATGCATGATTGCACATAAACAAGATTGTTAGTGCAACATTTATTTTTTAGTAGCCATGTAAACACCTTAGTCATAATATTGCCTTTTTCCCCCCCGTGCAGACAATGGATTTGGAATATTGTGTACACGTTTTAACACAAGCCGTGTGTAGCAGTTACCGTAGGTTCAGCAAGGTTAAGTGTAATTACTGCCTTACTGTGTCACACAGCTCTCTGTTTAGTCTTTGCTTTGGCTGTTTAATCTACAGCCCTAAATATAAATCACACACATATAACACCAGTGCAAAAATCTCTGATTGCCGTTGGAAATTGTTGCCATCTCTCTCTCTCTCTCTCTCTCTCTCTCTCTCTCTATCTCTCTCTCTCTTTCTCTCGCTCTCTCTATCTCTCTTTCTCTCTCTCTCTCTCTCTCTAAAAGGGAGCTCAACAAAGAATTTGTATTTTGTGTTGTTATGATACAGAGAATTAGACGATTTGGATGGAAAGCAGCACACAAAAAAACTATTCACTAACATAAAATGTTTCCCCACACGCTTCGCGCGGGACGTTTTCCAATTAACATTAATTAGAATGAATTAACTCTGCCTGTCTGTCAGATAGGTGGGATTTTTTTCTCTATCTCTCTCCAGCCTGTTACTGTTACTGCAGGCTCAGGAATGTGAGATGTCTAAATGTGCAAAATTATTAATCTGAGGATGTTATTTCTTTTACGAGTTCTATGTATGTGATGTAGTGGTGTTGATGTATAAGTGCTCCTGACTCTAAAGGGAATTCGGTGGAAACACATAACTTAAAACGGTTTTGTGCGTCTGTCTGTGTGTCTGACATTTTAAGTGTTTAAGTGAAACTGTTTGAACGGCTTTTCTATAACACATTAATTTTGTCCATCTTTCTTCCCTTTTTTTGCCTTGTGTTCAGGCTATGTTTTTCTGTTGCCAGATGAGTAAAACAGCTGTCTGTTTACGTAGTAGTTAAAGTAATATGATTAAGAGAAGACATGAGATAATATAAGAGATTAAATAGCCTATAATAAGACATTAGACACATGAGACATTTTATATTCACTTGTGTTAAAGATACAATCTCAAAAAGAAAGTCAAATGGAGAGGCTTTCATGACTAATAGATATATATAGGCTGTAGATACAGACAGATGACAGATGGTGTGTGTGTGTTTGTGCGTGTATATGTGTGCATGACCACAACAAGGTGTCTACTCTGATGTTACTTTTTAATGACTTAGAAGGGATCAAAGACACACTCTGCCAACATCACACATACAGGACAGATGAAAGGATGACATCACAAAAAGGCGATGGCCATATAAGGAATTGTGTGTTTGTGTGTTTAAGGACCACCCCAGGGTATCAACCCACGGTAAAACCTTGTAGTGATTAGTCAGCACTAAACACACGTCCAGCTCTTTGTGTGTGTGTGTGTGTGTGTGTGTGTGTGTGTGTGCGTGCGTGCGCGTGCGTGCGTGCGTGCGTGCGTGTATGTGTGCGTGCGCTTCTCTATGGGAACACAATTAATGCTCAGTGGCAGACCAACTGGAGATGAATCAGCAGAGACTTCTGGTTTGGCATGCCTGCATGCACGCACACACGCACACCACACACACATTCACACACACACACACATGCGCACACACACAGTGTATCCAGACATTCTGATTTTTTACATTGCTATTTACAGCAACACTGCTAACTGACTTAACACACTCATATACAAAAATAAGATGTATACAGACAGATATACATTCAGTGGAAATAATTAAGATGATTAGTCGCTGTATATTTATGCTGCATTCCAGTCAACTCGAAGGCTGGTTATTTCCCAGTTGAAATTTCCGGTTTCCAACTTTAGAGCATTCCAACGTAAACATGGCCGACTGAAAAAAACCTTGGCGACATTGGCTATTTTTACATGAATGTACAGTGCATACAGTATAGAACAGGTTTAACTTTTATTATTTTAATTAAATTCAGGCACATTGCTTTATAGTTGATGGTATTGTCTACATAATGCGTCTCCATGGGTGCCTTCATGGTTGGGTATCATACTGGGATACACAACAACATATCCGACTAACGGATATGCCCCGAGTTCACAAGTAGGAACTCCAACTTTGAGTGGCATTCTATTGTATTTTCCTAGTGGGAGGTCGGAAATTCTCCACTTCCGAGTTGTCTGAAACGCAGCAACAGACAGACAGACAGGTAGGTGTGTGTGTGTGTGGCCTACTATACAGGCCAGATAAGACCATAGCTAAGAGGTAAACAGGAATGTGCTTCACAAAGTGATTAAAACATTGTGTTCTGATTAAAAGTGGAAGGGAGCTGAAATGAAAGCAACATGTGAGCTCAGGCTGCCAGTACCACCAGCACGCTTTACACGCCGGTGTTATTGAATACTTTACAGTGGTACGGTGCACACTACATTTGATCTAATAACATTGAAGGCACATGAGTAGTTTTCAGTTTACAACCATGTTAAAGTCATTTTGTGGTTCAGGGGAAACATTTGTACATTTTAAGATGACTTTATAGAGATTATGGATCCTTAAATTGACATATTACTTAACATCATTGGACGATGGTTCCAATTTATTATCTGCTTGGTAAATTATTAGATTACTCTATATAGTTATTAGGGCTCACTTGTTTAGTATTTCCAATACATATGTGTGCATTCAATTGAATTGAATACCTGATGATAGCCTATTAGCTATTATGCGATTAATTATCAAATCCATAATCGATCTCTGTTGCACCATTTATCTCTACCGCTTAAGAGTGTGTTGTTAGGGCGACACTTTAAACCTAGACTGGCTCTCATGTTCATGTGCTAACATCACCCTCTCCTCCTCCAAACGTTGTAAAAAGCGCTGCTCGCTCTCACGGCGATGCATAATGAAAACGAGTCTGGGCTTTTTCTCAGCTGAAACCCCTCGGCTGTCGTAAAAAGCAGTGATACATTATGTAGGTGGTACTGACTGAATCTTTATGTGCTTTTAGCTGCTCCCTGGCCCAGTGGCGAGAGCAAGAATCAGAAGTGTTTGTATGGACGCTATTCTCCTCACATGAGCAGATCAGGGAGAAGTATAACTAAACTACCCCGGGATGGAGCAGAAGTCAGAAAAGTGGGAACCGGGCTAGCGGTCAAAATTACGCTAACAGCATTTGTCTGCTGTTTCACATAGGCCTATGCTGTAAAATGATCTTAAAGTTACAACCTAGACATTTTACATCTGCTTCTCTACTTTATGTTGTAAGAAGACATCTATGTAGATTTAACCTACTGCCCATGTAGTACATGAAAGCTTTGTATTTATTTGTTTGGAACACCTTGTGTTGGGCATGGAGTATCATGTGCTTTGTGTTTCCTGTAGCATTTTATAAGCCTGGTAAAACCATTGATTTTGCAAGCTCCGGCTCTATGATTTACATACCAGTCTGGGAACTCTCAATTTAATACTGCTTTTCAGCCAGGCAGTGCAAATACATGTCCATAAAAAGTCTAAGCAGGTGATTGGACCATCTTCAACTAATTACAACAGCAAACGTTTGAAAGTGATTTTCAAACACAGACGCTAGTAAATGATTGGACCACCACCATCCAATCAGAAGGCCTGACGTGGGGAGAGTTCTCCAAATACATATACGCATGTGGCCTTCATGCTATCTGAAATATCATATCATGAGTTCCGAGCACATGAATGGTCAAACATAGCTCTCATTACTAATGGGAAACTCATATTTAGATATGATAACTGAGTTGTGGAGCTGTGACATAGAAAGTGGGAGGGTACTAAACAAACATCAATAACATACTATTGCGTAAAATGGCATGTACTGTATGACAATGCTTCATTAGCAGGACATTAAATGGAAGTGAACCTCTGTTGTTATTTTATTTAAATTAGTGTTAAAATTTATAACAACAATGTTTTTGACAGGTTGTCCTTTTTTTTTTTTATAAGATGCTTCCTTATTTGTGCAGCCTTTCCAGCCATGTGTGATAAGTAGTAATTGTGACGATTGAAATTGGAACTTGGATAGCCACAGTGAAATGGTAAAAGGGATGCATTTATACAGCGCTTTTCCAACGTTCCGGCCACTCAAAGCACTTCATAGTATTACCTCACATTCATGGTGTCAGCCATGCACCTAACAACCGGGAGCAGATCGTGTCCTCACCACACTTGGCGAGGAGTTAGCAGGGTTCGAACCAGCGACTTCTGGATCGCCTGTCGCCCGGCTCCACCCACTGCCCCACTGCCCACCAGCCAACTGCCCAACCAGTATACATCCAAAAAGTGTGCACAGCAGTTCACAGTGTGAACACGCCTGTCCTGTAGTCCTGTAACACACTTTTAATATGCATATACTACAGCCGCCGGCTGCTCTTCATCTTACGTTCAATCTGCCCATCATTCATTGTGTCTCCCATCTCATTATGCAGCCAGTGTAATTCTATTACACTCTGCCTCCAGTCCTCTCTCTCTCTCTCTCTCTCTCTCTCTCTCTCTCTCTCTCTCTCTCTCTCTCTCTCTCTCTCTCCATGATATATGTTGATGTGGAAGGGATTTAAATCCTGAACTGTCAAATAATAAAATAATAAAAGTCTGTTTTGATGCTTTGAGGTATAATAAATGACAATAATAATATGTGTTTTCTTTATAGAGCATCTTCAAAAACAGAGTTTACAAAGTGCTTTGGCAGACAAAAGAAAGTGGAATACTCAGGCCAATCAATCAATTAAGATAAGTTATAGTGTCTAGTGGAGACATGCGTTCGCCATCTATCTAAATGGTAAATATATCACCTTTAAAGTTATACTCTTCAATTGAGTTATGCCTCCCACAGAAACACACATTTTCCCCTCCTAGCACAATGTTTATGTTTTCAAACACAACGGTGCACAAATGTGCACCCAAGAGAACTGTAGTGATAGGAAGTAATTCAATCCACCTAGTAGTAGGCGTGGGAAGAGCACATGTGCTCTTCAAACCAATACAAAATGTTTTAGCGGACCGCATAATGCAATTTGTAGCATAATGCCACACACAAACAAAGGCATACTGTAAGATACATTTGGATAACATCTTTAAGATAAGATAAGATAAGATAAGAGTTGACAGGTCAGCTAGGAAGTCCACTTTGTAAAGGACAAGGAAGCGAAGGTTGAGTGGGAGGACATTGGGGGCGTTTCAGGTGACTGAGTCATTAGAGCAAGCCTAAGGATTGAGCTGTGTGTGTGCGTGTGTGTGTGTGTGTGTGTGTGTGTGCATGTGTGCATGTGTGTGTATAGAATCAAATTTTCTAGTGCAGCAGGTCAGTGGGTTTGCCTTCAGAGAGAGATAGTGCGAAGACTTGTTCGGTTGAGCAAAATGGAGCTCCTTTGAATTTCAATCAGATATCCTGAACGTGTGTGCGTGTGCATGTGCGTGCGCTTATATAACCACCAGATATACAGGAGTTCACTCTATATTTCTTTGAAGTTCTTTACTGTGGGGTCATTCTAGGGGAACGATACTTTATCTTTTACTAAAACTTTTTCCTGGTTTCATTCACAACGTGTTGAACTCTATGCATAACAATTTGGCGTAGGTCACAAAACACTATAAGCTTCTTATGGGAACACACGACATCGGAGACTAGCTGACGTTTTCATTTAATTCATTCATTGCACAGTGCACACTTTGACTTTGACAATCAAAATGTGGTGCTCACATATCTGCCGTTTTGGTGTCAGGTTAAGTACGCTGTAAAGTAGGCTCAACACCGTGTCCTAAATACTTACTGTAATAGAATATATGAGGCTATGTTCGCATCACTAATCATTCCTCATAACTTGACAGGCACGTCTGTCATTACAATGAATGCAAATTGTTCCTTTCCAATTGACACTGTCTTCCCGGAGAGCTGGGCTTTTCAGTGTCACCACTGTCATTATTCAAAACAGGACAGAGTGTGATTTTAGGATAAGGCTGGCATCAGATGTGACCCTCATTCTCCAGAACAGTATGAATGTCAATGAGCTGCATGCGTGATGTCACCGTGTCATTTTCCATCAAGAATAAATCAATAATCCTATTAGAAATAACTGTACCGGCTAGTCATCGGTTAAGCTGTGCTTTATTGGTGCAAATCTTTCAGAAACATGCGTAGAATATTAATTCATAACCTGGTTTTCACCCCTGACAAACTCTACACTACGTGTATATTAGGGAAATTAAGAATTATCAACATAATAGAAAAATATAACAGTATTTTATATTCACACTGCACAGATGAAAAATTCTTAGAAAATAGACCAGTGACATTTTCTCACAGAGGCCAAATGAAGCCATGCTTATGTGGTGAAACGCAATATTACACTCCTACTAGTCAGGCAGAAAGGATGCGAAGTTTTGTCCCTTGGTGAATAAAAAGATTAACCAATCAAATGAGGGTATCGTCAGGAACTGTAAACCTGTGATTGGTCATCTATGCAAGTTGAACATTCACCTTGAGCAATGGAGTTCACATGGCGATATTCACAACTTTCAAAAACTGATTTGATTATTTTGATTGATGGACCCTTATGAATTAAAGGAATATAGATAATCAAGGAATGGATCATTTTGGACGCACATTCAGATGTTACGGTCGCTTCAAAAGGCAGAGAGTTTTGTATTTGTTTCAATGCTTACCATGCCGGTATATGTGAATCAATTAAACTTTGCTGCTCGTTATTTCCGTAAAAATACCTCATCCATCCATCCATCCATCCATCTGGTGGGCATTGTGAACATGAAACTTCAAACGTATTCTGATTGTATTTGTGAGTGGCTTTTTATTAAAGAAGAAATCATACTTTATTAATCCCCCTTAGGGGAAATTAATTCTCTGCATTTAACCCATCCCCGAAGGGAGCAGTGGGCAGCCACTCGTGCAGCGCCCGGGGACCGACTCCAGATTGAGGCCAGTGTCTGGTCAACAGCAC
>JAOEGT010049241.1:0-20095 GCA_025447795.1 Speoplatyrhinus poulsoni
CCCCATCAAGGTCATTAAGGTCTGCTGACCAGCATCTCCTGGCTGTCCCTAGAGCAAGGCTAAAAAATAAGGGTGAGTGAGCCTTCGCAGTCGCTGTCCCAAGACTGTGGAATGAGCTCCCTCTTTCTATTAGGCTGGCCCCTAGCCTTCCTGTTTTTAAATCACAACTAAAAACACACTTTTACTCGTTGTCTTTAAAATCTGCTTGAGTTTTTATTTTGTCATGTTGCTCTTATTTGTTGTGGTGTTCAATGTGTGTACAATCATTGTTTTATCTATGTACTTGTGTAATGTTAGCACTTTGGTCAACCTAGTTAATTTAAAATGTGCTCTATAAATAAAGTGGATTGGATTGGAACATAGTCTCCAACTAAAGGAGAAAACAGATTTTTCAGCAAATAATAATTTACAGTGTTCTGCAAATATTTTTCTTATATTCCTCAGGCATCCAAGCAACATAAACTGAAGCGTTACCACAGCCAGACATATGTTAACGGTTCTAAGTGTGACCTCAATGGAGATCCCAGGGAAACTGAAGTCAGGGTGAGACTATGTTTTACATGTAATATGTCTGACCGCTTTTAATGTAGTTGAAACTGACGTGTGATCATTGCCTGTGTTTTAAAAATAAAACGTGCATTATAACCAGTGTTCCCACTGGTCATGGAAGCTCTGGAATATTTATTTATTGTTGCCATGTTGTCTGTCCCTTTTACGCAGACATTGTTCTGGTGGCCTGTTTTTCTGTTAATTTTAGGTAATGGAAATACTGATTTTTAGTCTGTAAAAGTCAGGGAATTTGACATTTCACTTAATAGAGGGGAAACCCTGTATGACAGAATATCTCTAATAAAAATATTCTCGACCTACAAATGTACCTAGAAATAATAAAGCTAGAACTACAATGCCAAGGAAAGCCGGTACCAAAGGATTATTTTCAGAGTGCAGAGGTGGTAAACTGTCTGTTGTGCTTCCAGTTTGTGTGTGAGGAAGGCTCAGATGACTACATTGCCAGAGTGGATGAGCCTCAGTCCTGCCACTATGTGGTGACTGTCCACACCAGCCGTATTTGCCAGCACCCCTACCTGAGTCCACCATCCACTGGCACACCACAGGGGATTGTGTGCCAGCCAGCTCTCAGCGCTCAGCAGTATATGGACTACGTCAAGGCTCAAGTCTGTGAGTCAGTCAACAGGAATTATGTAGCTTTTATATGGGGCCAATATTGTAGCAAAACTAATTACAAATCTGTGTGAAGAGTTATGTCTATTTATCTCAATCCGAGTGTGCATTTTTGCAGATTTGTAAATGTGTAAATGTAGTTACAAATCTGTATTTAGATTTGTAAGTGTACTGAGATTTGATGCATAGCCATATCTGTAAATGCATACATATATTTGTAAGTGTGACCTGTGACCTACAAGTGTAGACCTACTTGTAAATGCGTACATGTAAATTTGTACATAGATACTATGGCTGAAATGTCATAAGTATTTTTCTCAAACAGTTACAACTCAATTACAACTCTTTTCCTACACTTCTGCTGTGACAGATTTGCAAATGCCTCTGCAACAGCCTACCATGCCCCATATTTTGAATGTCATTAGAAGAAGGAAAAACAAGTTCATAATGTATGCACCCATAAATGTACTAGGTACAGTATTCAGTCAGCTGGGAGAGTTTGTGGTTAATATCTTATATATAGCTTCAGTTTAATTTTGCCGTGAGAATCAGTCTGGAAAGTCTAGGAATCATTTTGAATGTGTCCGAGTAGCAACTGAACTTTCTAATCAGCGTCGTGTTTATAGCTACACAGGTGTGGTTTTCCCATCAGGGTTGTATTGATAGCTATACGGGCGGGCGTGGTTTAGGTGTGCCGACAGCAAAAACAACCAGATGGTTCATCCAATCAACTGCAAAGTTTATTTTTTTTTTTTTATTACCTGCCATTCACAAACAGTTTCAATGTACGGCTCCCCAGGTGGATTTATGATAACAATTAATTAAATGTCAGGTTAAATAAGTGCACCTTCTTCACCTGTTTCCATATGTCACTAAAATGCAGAGCATGTAGACCTCATCTATTACAGTTACAACATTATTGTCTCAAATTAAAATTGTCTACCAAGAGGTTTTCCCCAAAGACGGAGGCTTTCTTTAGATTCTGAATAGTGTAAATCATTATATAACTGATATTTATACAGCAGTTTTTTTTTCCTAGCGGACACAAAGCGTAAAGTGGAGCAGATCTCAGAGGAGCTGAGGAGCCTGGATGAGATATTGTCTGGTAATGAGAGAGGTGATGCCACAGTAGGTGAGGAGTCGCCTACATCTATGGGTGAAACAGCAGCAGGTGTAGATGTGGCACACAGGCCCATAGGTAACCTCTTTTCTTTGGTATTTGTGTGAACACGGTGACTCCATCTATGCACTGAGCATTCATTCCTGTTGAAACAGATACTGGCCATGTGTCAGAGAATGAGGAACCAGAAGAAAAACGGGATTCCGATTTTTGGACAGGAGCAAAAAGGCGAGGGGATTCAGCAGCCTCTGCTTCGCAGGTATACTGTAGTATAGATTTGTATGGACGAGTACCTAGTGACATGTTTGTCCTTGTTAAAGAAATATTGTCACGCTGCAATGCACCACACAGATTATGTGCGATATGAAACGTTGATTGTTATTGGAAGATCCAAACCTGTCAACAATTAGACGAGTCAATGGCATTACATCCTGAAACTCTGTCTAAACTGTCTAATCTCTACACATCCTTCTAGAGGTTGTGCATTCGGTAATCAGAAATGCTATATTGCAGCTATGTGTACAGGGCATGCTAAGTGTTAAGATGCCTTTAGGTGTGAACAAATTAATCATACAATCCATCACCAGAAAATGAATTACATTTAAGTAATGAAATTATTTCAATCATGTTAAATGCAAAAATATGAATATGTGCTATTTCCAACTCAAAATGTGTAATATACATTGTGTATATTACACAATGTATGTATGTGTAATGTCCAGCCCTCATAAAATAGGACTGGTGACTTCCCTGGTATGCAGCCCTAGATAATAAACATTTGTCACGACACCGGTGTACAGTTGTGTAGCTGACACATCCCCAGCTTACTGCTTATTTCTTTCATGAATTTGAGCTGCAATTTTACTTTAAAATATCTATTCATTCAAATTTGTTTGGGTGGTTAATGTCACCCTTTTCTGTGGTGTGACAACTCAGAAGACATTTATTTCAGTTTTACATGATATTTTGCCTTTTATAATTTTGAACTACTGGGTTACAACACCACTTTAAGACAACTGTTTGGGTTATTAACATCAGCATGAGCATTTCATATCATATAATTCTTTTATTTCCATTGTAAAATCTAGATAAATTGAGCCTTCTACAGAATAAGTGATTATGGAAATATTTTTTTGTCTATTACGACTCTAGACGAATGCATATACTTCCTTGTATGCAGAGACTAAATTGGGAAGTTGGGGGAATGGGAAATATTGGCTAGTGTGACAATTCTGCTAGATCTAACAGTATTGTGATTACACAGGCCGCAGAGGAAGACAATGACAATTCACCTACAGATAACGAAGTTCTAGATGAAGGTGATGAAGGTAATGCATAACACGTATGTTTTTCACTATTTCTAATGGTGTTTCACTGAGATGTTTAAGCTCATGCTCTCTTAGTGGCATTTTCTGAAGTCTAATATTTCCATGCGCAAGCAAAATCCATTTGAATTAGAACGTAATGTTTAGCATGACAGACCTTTGTCATTGTAGTAGAATATCATCGGTACGTGTGTTGTTATTTTGATCATTGTGTGTATTTGCAAGTGCGGTGTTTTTGCAAGCATTTTGATTTTTACTTTTAGGTGACAATTTCAACTTTAAAATTATCACGGACCCGGCGGACTTTATGAAATTTGTCCAGCACCTGAAACAGAGCAACAGAAAAGTCAGTAATCTACTTTTCCTTGCTTATTAATTTTGAATGTAATGCAATACTATACTTTTAATGTGACAATTCTAATGTGGATTTGACTCCTATTTATTTTGTATTTTATAAGAAGGCTAACAAACGAACCAAGAGCCATTCACAGAAGAGCCAAGGGAGCAATGGCGTAAAGGAGACAAGTGGTGAAGGACAGAAAGATGAAGATGAGCATCTAATGGAGGAGTTTGAGGAGGAGACCGCCGACCTCTCGGTGCCTCCCGATAAGATTGAAGAGATAAAAGAGGAAATGCAAAAGGAGTTTGACAACATCATTAATGAGGTGGCCAAACTGGTTTCTATTAGCCTTTCAAGTGTATGTTATTTTGTTCTCCGTTGCTTGTTTTATACCCCGTGTGTGATACAATAATGCTGAACACAATCTGAGTCATGTCAATTCAAAACACCCACAGTGTGTTAAGTCCTTTATTTGAAACATAACCTTTGATAGAACTAGAATCTTGTGCTATAATGTGAACGCACACGTCACTGTAAATTAGTCCACTGTGTTTCTTTCGATAGGCCCAGCAGGAGTTGGAGACGGAGGGGCTGAAAGGAGAGTTTGACCGCTCCCAGGCTACGCAGACACTGGAGTCCACTCTTGACAAGCTCCTCGACCGCCTTGACAACCAAGAAACCCAACAGCCAGAGCAACAGATCGGGGGAGGCCAGAGACCCAGTGACCCAACCAGGGGGAGCCCTAGTCTGGCTCCACAGCAACCAGGTACCTGCACATTTAGCCTGGAGCTCATTGTGTGTTTATCCATCAGTGCATGTTTGTCGTGCCGTATTCATCCCATGCTGAGAACCGCTCTGGGCTGCACTGAGGTCTTTGTAATACTGAATACTGTAAGGAACGGGTACGTTGGATCATTTGATTCCCATTAGTCGGCGTGCTCTGCCTCTGGCGCTGTTGACGTGTGTTGATTTATCGTCATCAAACCAAACATTCTGACAATTTGAATACACTGACCTAGAGGAGACTTCCGGAACCTGCGCATACACCTCCACTATGCTACTGCCCTCCAGATGGGCTACGAGGTGACCTGTGTTGTTAACTCCCCCCCCCCCATCCTTCTCTCTCGTCACCCCAGACCAAGAGGATGACGACCACGTAAAGATCAAAATTACTAAGTATAAGACGGGCAGCAGCCTTACCGGGGAGGTCAAAGTTCAGGAATTGGGAGAAGGCGATCCCCAGTGGCAGCACATAAAGGACGTGGTTAAAGAACAGCTAGAGAAGGCGGGACTGAAGGCTGAAGGTAGGAAGGGGAGTGCCCAGAAACACACATCCTCTCTCGCCTTGGTCTCGTCTCACCATCTGTTCTCTCAAGCTCCATCCTTAATCCATGTCAATATTTAATTTCCTTATTGGGAGAGTGAAACCTGTCTTACGACTCTTCGTAGCTGACCCAAGAGCCACCGGCCTGTTGCCATCTGTCATTTGTGTTGTTTTTAGCCGTGGTTCTGTTCACTTTGTTGTGCTGTTGTTGTTTACTCATTTCACACAAAGGACATTTGTCTTCATTTAGAAGACTAGGTATCAGAAGTATTTAGTCGGCCCTGCCTTTGCCCCTGCCTTTCAGGTAAAATTGAAGTGAAGATCCTAACACGTAAGAATACAGAGGAGACGGGCGATCAGTGGCTGACCGAAGAAGACACAAAGTCATTTAGGGAGCTGCTCATAAACCTTCTGGTAATGGACATGTGCTTATCTCAAGCGGTGCTGCCTGCATATGAGTTAATCGTTTTATGAATGCAATGCAAACAGAGGCTGTACTGTACAATAACTGTATTTCTTGTGTGGCTTGATTTGGTGTTGTTTCATGCATACCCTTTTCCTTTCTCTGTAGATATTAATGTAGGAAATACCTTTTTATAAAATGTGGTGATAATGTTTGTTTTTTTTCTTCTCTCAGACTGGAGGCACAGAAGAAGTTTACAAGGAGCAAAAGAGACAACAGGAATTGGAGAATAACTATAGGTTTGTGTGGGGCCAGTCACAAGAGGAGTCCCAGTCAACCAGCTCCTCTGACTCTGATGATGTGGACATCTGATATCCTGGTGCCTTTCACCCACTGTGAAGGCAAACCGAACCCTGTGGAGAACTGTTGGCCAGGGTGTCTCTTTTAAAGCAGAACGATGAGCCCTTGCTATTGAATTGTTGCTATTACACCTGCCAGACAATATCTATACACATTTGTTCACATTCACTATTTGTGTCTGATTTCAATGCACCGGAGGAACATTTTCAGACATCCCGACATCTGAGCTTTGCAGTTATTCAGATGTACCTGGACATGTCTTTCTCATAGTCCGGAGTCTCTTTTCACTTTGAAAACTAGACGGCAAATTGGTTTATGTAATACGCACAATGTGTAGCTTTTAGAAATGCATAAATGACTTTTCTTGAATCCTTGCAAGTTGTGATTGTAGTTGTTGACAGCGCACCGCATTAGAAGTTGGATGTCACACAGTGACTTGCTATGCCATTGTTCACAAGAGATTATTTTGTATAATTGACATGCTTGGGGCGAAATATTTTATGAATGACAAACTCTGACTACAAAGTTTTATATTTCCTTGGCCAACATTATGAACACGGAATAATGGATAGGAAAAATAAAACCTTTTGTAAATCTTTTTTTATACATTGTTTTGTTAGCTGATTTTCATTTAAATACAAATGTATGATAAATGAGCATAAACAGCACTTTATATTTTACAGAAAACACCAGTTAACGTTGTCTTCATTAGCAGTATGTTAGTAAGTTCAAATTCACTTTGGCTTGTTGCCATGTACAGAGTTGAACAGGATTAAAAATGTAAAAAATTTACGCATCTAATTTATTATTGTATCTTAAAAGGAATTTGGTG
Source organism: Speoplatyrhinus poulsoni (assembly GCA_025447795.1). Lineage (NCBI taxonomy): Eukaryota > Metazoa > Chordata > Actinopteri > Percopsiformes > Amblyopsidae > Speoplatyrhinus > Speoplatyrhinus poulsoni. Next base: position 6,887 of record JAOEGT010049241.1, read on the forward strand.
ATCTCAATGCATCAAATGTGTACAGACAAGTGCTGTATAAAAAAACGGTAAAACGGTATCCTTAGATCAACTTGTAAATAATGGAATTTTAATTTGATTGTATATGCAAACACCCAGTGTATATTTGGATCTAGGGTGATCTAGGGTTTTAAAGTAAAGATTAAATGTATTTTCTTGGTTATCTTACAGTACCATACATATTCAAATTGTGGAAACAAGCCACATGAAAACCTAGACATATTTTAAAGTGTTCATACTGGCCATTGAGATCTGCTCCACTGGCTCAATGGGGATGGGATTCAGCTGACTTGTAAATATTTCTTTGTACAATTACTCTTTAAAATAAAGTTTACTCCTAATTATATTTCCCAATATATTTTTTGCTTTTATAGTGCAACTGGAAAGTATTCACAGCGCTTCACTTTTTGTTATGTTACAGCCTTATTCCAAAATTAATTTAAATGTTTTGGGAAAAACCACATCTACATAAGAATGGAGCTCAAGCACATCCTGATTCCAAAAGTGTCAGGGTGCCGGAGTTTAGGGTCCGGTTGACGTCTGACTGATCACGTTTCGGTGTATACTGTGGAATTGGTGGCATAGATATTGGGGTTGCGTAGTGTGCTTGTGTGCACGGATTATGGCGGCGGTGCTGAGCAGTTTGTCGACTGGTAGATAAGATGGGGGGGATTTGTTAGTGGAGTTGATGGTGCTGTAGTTAGGGTTTGAAGGAATGGGTGAGGTTGTTTGGTTTTGTTGCGTGCTTGTGCATGTTGGGGTAGAAGGGAATAAGGAAGTGGATAGGGTGTTGAAGTGTGCATCTAGGAAGGGGGACGTTGATGTGAAGTTAAGGCGCTGGTCAGGAAGGGCGGGTTTGATTGTTGGCAGCTGCTATGGGATGGGTGTATGACGGGGAGAGGGTACTACGGGGTGCAGGCTGCAGTTAAGGTGAAGCGGTCCTGTAGGAGGGATGATGTAGTGTGGTGTAAGTTGCGGTTTGCTCATACTGGTCTCAATGCAACACTGAAGCTAATGGGGAAGCATGTTAATGGTTTGTGTGTGTGGTGTGGAGTGGATGAGACTGGGGCATGTGTTGTTATTTTGTGAGAAGTATGATGAGGCCCGGGAAAGGCTGTATTGGCTGGTTAGGGAAGAAGGGAGGCGGTGAGGTTTGAAAGGAATTTTGGGTGGTGGGTGTGGTGAAGGTGTAGTGTCGAGGGCGGTGTTATGGTTTGTTAAGGTTGCAGGTTTAGGGGCTAGAGTTTAGGGTAGGGAGGCTGTGACCGGCCTCACACTCCGGTACATTAGGTGGTGGTATATGCACCTTTCAGTTGGTTGCGATCCGCCATTAAACCCCACAGAAGTGGCTTCCTATTTGTTTTAGAGTCCATTTTAAAGTCTTAGATATCACAAATAGAGCCTTGTATGGTCAAGCTCCCCCATACATCCTAGACTTACTACACACACACACCTCTGGGCGGTCTCTGAAGTCTTCAGGTCAAGGCGTTGTAACTGTCCCAAGAACTCGGTTCAAAACGAGGTGACTATGCTTTCGGCACAGTGGCTCCCAGGCTATGGAACGCTCTCCCTCTCGCCTTAAGAGCTATGGATACCGTGGACACTTTTAAATCACACCTTAAGACGCATATTTTTAGACAAGCTTTTCATTAGCATTTGATTTTATGATGTATGCTGCTTTTATATCTGCTTTGCTTTTTTAATGTATTATGTTTTGTTTTGTTTTGTATTTGTTGGTAATTTCATTGGTTTGACTGTAAAGCACTTTGTGACTTCTTGTCTGTGAAAATGTGATATATAAATAAAATGTACTTACTTACTTACTAGAAGTGCATGTAAGAGCACAAACCATGCCATGAAGTGCAAGGATTTGTCTGCAGACCTCTGAAACAGGAATGTATCAAGGCACACATCTGGGGAAGGCTACAGAAAGATTTCTGCAGCATTGAATGTCCCAATGAGCACAGTGGCCTCCATCATCTGTAAATGGATGAAGTTTGGAACCACCAGGACTCTTCCTAGAGCTGGCCGCCTGTCCCAACTGAGCAAAGGGGGTGAAAGGTTTTAGTCAGTGACCAAGAACCTGATGGTCCCTCTGACAGAGCTCAAGTGTTGCTCCGTGGAGAGAGGAGAACCATGAGAAAGAAAATTATATAGTCACAGTGGATAGCACTGTGGCCTCACAGCAAGGTTCCGGGTTTGAACCCCGGTCGTCCCGGCCTTTCTATATGGAGCTTGCATTTTCTCCCTGTGTTTGTGTGGGTTTGCGCTGGTTTCCCCCACATCCAAGAAACATGTCAGGTTCAGAGAACTGGCATATATCTGGAGACACTGCTCCCTTGAGGGATGGTTTAAATGCAGAGAACACATTTTGCTAAATGTGACAATAAAATCACCTTTACCTTCACCTCTTTGGCCTGAATGCCAAATGTCATGTCTGGAGGAAACCAGACACCACTGAAGCTGTGAAATACCATGGTGGTGGCAGGAACTGGGAGTCAGGTTTGAGGGAAATATGAATGCAATAATGTACAGAAACATCCTTGATAAAAACCTTCTCCATAGTGCTCTCTACCTCAGACTGGGGAGAAGGTTCATTTTCCAACAGGACAATGACACTAAGCACACAGCCAAGATAACGAAGTGGGTTCGGGACATCTCTGTGAATGTCTTGAGTGGCCCAGCCAGAGCTCAGACTTGAACCCACTTGAACATCTCTGGAGAGATCTGAATATGGCACAGATGCTCCTCATCCAACTTGATGAAGCTTGAGAGGTCATGCAAAGAAGAATTTTAGAAACTGCCCAAAAGTAGGTGTGCCAAGCTTGTAGCATCATACTCAAAGCCTTGAGGCTGTAATTACTGCCAAAGTGTGAATACTTTCCGGATGCACTGTATACAGTATGCATCTGCATCTTGTGTAATATCCTATGGTGCAGACAGCAAATGCCCAATCCTGACTGCTATACAGTAATATACTATAGGACAGGGCTATTCAACTCCAGTCCTGGAGGGCCGCACCCTGCATGTTTTAGATCTCTCCCTGATCCAACACAGCTGATTCAAGGTTGTTAGAAGCCTGTTAATGACAGTTCATTTGAATCAGGTGTGTTGGAGCTGGGAGAGATCTTAAACATGCAGGGTGCGGCCCTCCAGCACCAGAAATGAATATCCTTGCTATAGGATAATATTTCATATTGCTAGTTGGGAGCAGTGGGCAGTGACACAAGTGCTATTTGTTGTTCAAGGGCAGAAATATTAACCTAATCTCTTGTGGCGTGATGGTCTGTGCATAAATCTCCAATACGGAAGGTCATGGGTTTGTACCCTGAATTTGGCCTACTAAAGTATACTTGAACAAGATGCCTCCATCTCGTAATCAGGTTAGTTAAAAGTGTTTGCTAAATGACCTAATCATCTTTTGGGGTGGAAGATGATAACACAAGTACAGTTTACAAACCCAAATCTAATTGGATTTAGTATAATTGGATTTAGCTGCATTTTGACACTGATCTAATATAATTTATATTATTTAAAAATGTTATAGCCTACAAATAAAACTTATGTAGCATACATACCTTTGGTTGACCATGCGGGACAGTCCATAGTTTCTGCCCTACTGATGCCGTTACCGTGAGGGAACTTTCTATAGCCAATTCGCACCACAGAATGTGGTTCTGGTAGGACATGTAAAATATGCACGTTTTAAGTGACCGTAGAACATTAAGATTATTTAGGCTATTAATTACAGTAGCCTATCAAAGGCAGCTGTCCAAATGTAGGCTATAGTACATTTTGTGCACCGCAATTAACATTTTTTATAGTTAGGATAGGAAGGACAAATTATGATAATTTGAGATTACTCTGTGATGGAGTCCAATGTTTTACTAATGTATATTCTTAGTTAGAGCCTACGATGTGTAAACTGTGTGTGAACTATGATCAGAGCCTACCATCATTCAGATGGGGCAAACAGAATAATTTGTTGTTAGTTGACCTCTAGACACATCCTGTATTTATTTAACTTTAGTAATTATTGTCAATGTTATGTATGTTCATGTATATGTTGCGTCTAATTATGAATTTGAGTTAGAATGTCGATTATGACATTTGTTTGTAAATTGAGATTGGGGGGTCGGTCCATACAGACGGGGCTGCTACGTTAGTGGAGGGGCGAGTGGGGCTAACGCTAACCGGAAGTATACATTATTGTTTGCTTCTTGTGGGCCGTAGCCCTCTAGTTATCGAAACAAACTTCGACATAACGCTGTTCTCGGTGCTCAGAATATTTGTGTCGTAGTGGCGTTATGGTTATTAAATGTGTAGCCTACGCGGAAAGCGTCACGCAGGATGATAATAGTTTCATAGTAACGGTAATGTTTGGTAGCCAGCCTTTTCTTATGTCTGCTAACTTGACGCGAAGTTACCGTACGGTACTGTTAACTGAGTCGATCTTGTGACGTGCTACCGACGAGCTAATACCAGCTGTCCACAGTATTGGAACGGGGAACATACTTTAGTTGTCGTTTAGGTTCCCATGAAACGTTTTACGTTACAGGCAACGGTATTGGTAAGTTTACGGTACGGTACGGTAACCAGCGGTAGCCAACTAGCAATAACTTTATATTATGGTCAGCACGCTGGTCCTACTATACGGTACTAGGGTTAATTGCATTCACAAGGCTTCATACGGTACAACGGTGAAATAGCTGTGGAGTACATGTGCAATGGTAGCAGTACTTGTGTGGTAGGTAAACCACACCCTGGTTGAAACTTATGTCGCTAGATTTCCTCTCATTCGTAGACATGCATACAGTGCCAGTACAGTTGTATACTGGGGACTCTATTGGTAGTAATCTGTCTGTCTTATTTTGTTTAGCATTTGCACAGCTAAAGCGCCGAAAGCAGAAACCGGTCCAGCATGAAGGCTTTGGGAGCAAGATTCTCTTTCTACGTTGGATTCCTGGTGGGATCGTTGACACTATATGTGATTTTGCGGCAGGTATGGTTTGAGAGGAGTTTCCCACCACGTCTTACCAATGGCTTAGAAAGGGCCGGTGACTACCACCAGGAACCAGATGATGACAGTAACTGGAAGAAGGAGAGGTCAGCTCTTTTCAACCTGAATCACCCCCACCATATAGGTAATTTATTATTTTTTAATGTATAATATAACTTTTTTTTAAATGTAATATATTTTGTATAGTATGAACTATGTACCATATGTTGTGAGTACTTGTGTATACTTGGGCTGTAGCCTTGTGTAAACAGACCCAATATTAACTTGGTGAATAAGGTCAGGCCACGCTCCATTGGGAAATGGAGCTATTGCTTCCTGCTTGACATAGACCCCTGGTTAAACAATTTTAAACTTTTTTTTTTTTATCGCTTCATCTAGCTCTACCACCATTTGAAACATGCTTTATTTCAACGTCATCTCACCAACCCACCATGATTGGAAATGCAAACAGGGTTTCAAGACTAATATCAGCTAAATATATTGCGTTGAGAACAATAGTCGGGTACATCCAGGCTAGTTGGGCTGTGCCATATCGGCTATGTGATACAGGCTTAATGGTACAATTCCTACTCATTATAAGAATTTGTCATATCACAATGTTGACATATAGACTTATGTCGTGTTTTACATTTGTCGCAATTTGCAACGTGCGCATCTCAGAGGTAGAGTGGACAGATTTACTCCATAGGTTTTGAATGGAGAGCAGTGAAGCCGGTTTGGGGGCTATTACCTGTTTGTACAAGCATTTCTCTGGTTTGTGACTTAAAACAACTGAAGAAATACTGTACTTGTCTGGTAGATGCTCCCCCAAAATTATTTTGGCTCAAGATTGTGGCCAAAAACAATAGCATAATTTTCATATTGTTGTAATATAGTTACAATTATAAAGTCTATATTGTGTATAGAACTCAGGAACCTCATTCTTCACCCAGCATAATTGGTGTAATGAATCTCATTTTTAGTGCCAAAATGCCCTAGAGGCAAATGTTTTCTATTATAAATGCCTTCCATTCTTTGTTTGCTGTACTGTTTTACCTTGCCCAGTAAGCAAACATTAACAGTTTATTTGACCACCACACCTTTACATATGTTAAGGACATAACCCAATTAGTCTTATGAGCACCATGAACACTGTCCACTTATTTAGTAGCACAACGTCGTGTTTAGTTTAGCATGTGCCGTGTCTTAATTTCATGATGTTGACTGGAAGCTTGCTCCATTTGACACCATGGGGGAGCAGAAATGTGTGAAAATGGAAATGTACTCCTCAGGCGAGGACAGCCGCATGGCAGATCTGCTGTACAAGAAAGTCCGCGTTCTCTGCTGGGTCATGACTGGTCCCAGCAACCTGGAGACGAAGGCACGCCACGTGAAGGCCACATGGAGCCGACATTGCAACATCGTGGTGTTCATGAGCTCCGTGGACAACCCCGACTTCCCCACCGTAGGCCTGGGCACCAAGGAGGGCCGCGATCAGCTTTACTGGAAAACTATCCGAGCCTACCAGTACGCGTACAAGCACCATGCTAACGAGGCCGACTGGTTCCTCAAGGCCGACGACGACACCTACGTCATTGTAGACAACCTCCGCTGGGTGCTCGCCAACCACACACCAGAGGAGCCCATCTACTTCGGTAGGCGATTCAAGCCCTACACTAAGCAGGGCTACATGAGTGGCGGGGCAGGCTATGTGCTAAGTAGAGAGGCCCTCAGGAGGTTTGTGGAGGGCTTCAAGAACAATGTGTGCACTCACACCACCTCTGTAGAGGACCTGGCCATGGGCCAGTGTATGGAGAAGGTGGGGGTGAAGGCAGGGGATTCTAGAGACACTGTCCTGAGGGAGACCTTCCAGCCGTTTGTACTCGAGCAGCACCTCACCGCCAAGTTTCCCAAGAGCTTTTGGTACTGGAGCTACTGCTACTACCCCATCTCTGAGGCAAGTTCTAGAACGTCTTCAGTATTCATTGCCTTACTGTGGAATATGGAATAATCTCAGCAATACATGTGCTAATAAGGATCTGTTTGGTTATCCTATGTTTGCAACCAGTTTGATAAAGTAAACACATTAATTTAGTTAAATTAGATTGCTTTGTCAACAAAGCTATACTATGGAATGAAATCCTTCACAACAACAGTTTAACTTTAGCTGGTACTAATATTTGAGTTGTGTAGTTTGAATTTGCTATTTAGGTGTTACCCACACTGAGTATTACAAGCAGCCAATATGGATTAGGTATCTTGCTTCTAGATGTTTACAAGTAGGCTCAAAGCCACTAGTCTATCTTGTCTCCTTAAACACACATTCATGTAGGTCACACAGATCTTGTGTAAAGCCAATCTGGATACAATATTCCTTGTATCATTTAAAGCTATATATCCTGATGTAGATTATTTTATATCACGATAAAGCTCTGTAAATTAATCCAATGACTCCCCACCAGGCTGAGCTCACATTCATAGAATAGAACTATTATAAATAACGTGTGGAGAGGGGCAGCCTCTGAACCACAGTGAGCAGAGGAGATCAACTGTGTTGCACTGACTTGAAATAAACATATAGTCTCTACAGCGTTCTGCTGTAATTTATGATCGTTTACTAATGGGAACATAACCCATTGACTGCATAACGTATGCAACTAGACCATTGCAATCATGGTGTTGAGAAACGTGGTTTCTTTAAGATAACTCGTCTGAAAGATTGGATATTCTATGAGCTTGCCAGACATAGAAACAAAACACAGAGCTAGGAACATTTTCATAGTCTTAAACTACGTCCTGGTTAGGCTATATGTCCCTAATGTAATGGCCAAGTGTTTTGCCAGGTAGCTAGCTAGCGCGTTTTGTTTACTTTGCAGCAGTAGCATCAGCGATGCACCACGCAAAATACAACTTTTGGCCGGCATGTTCAACTTAATCGATCATAAGACTCAGTACGAATCTGCCTCACCAATGTTTCTCTGATCACGAGCTGCTACGCCGTGCTCTCTTCTGCACTACGGGCGGGCATGGCTCACTCCACGCACACATATGCGCACGCACGCACACACAGAGCTCATCGAGGGAAAGAGACAGCGGTGGAGAGAGAGCTGATGAAACTACACACGTTACTGGAAGTGCAATAAAAGCCGCGCCATTAAAAAGCAAACTAGTAATCCACGCAAAATGCGGACTCCAAATGACAAAAATGATTGGAGTAAAGAGTGATTTTCCCAACAACGATATAAAGCATAATTTAAGACGGTAGATGTTTTTCTATCGTCATACGATATCTATTGATTTATCGCACAGCCCTACTATAGCTACTCTTTTGCTAAGTACTTTACTTTAGGAAATAAGATCAAAATACAGAACACATTAAAAATCAGTTTTTCATTGATGTCAGAAAAGCTTATTGTTACAGTGTTTTGTCTTTGTCCTTGTTAGGGTCCAAACTGCTGCTCGGACCTGTCTGTCTCTTACCACTACGTGGATGCCACGCTCATGTATATAATGGAGTACTACACCTACCACCTGCGTTCCTTTGGCTACAGATACCGCTACCGGCCGCCTCCACCCCAAGGCTACTTCTTACAGGACCTGGAGGAATCTCACATTGTTGCTGAAGAGGCAGGAAGTCGAGTGCTTCCTTCCCCAGAGAAGGGAACCAGAGAGGGGGGTGATCCGTCTGGGACAGAAGAGAAACTGAAAGAGCAGTCTCCTGTCTCAGCTGACAAGAGCCATCGGTAGCACACAGTCTTTAAACAGCCGGCGCCACGGTGGGCTTTCTTGGCTTGAGCAGTTGAGTCAGTTTTACTGCAGTACATTTCTGCTGGATGATTATGGATGGGGTTTCTTTTAATTAAGTTTTGTTTTTATAATAAAGTGGCTTTGCAGGTTTTGCTGGTTGTGACTAAAAGTGTGATAACAGGTAGTGACAAAGTGCTCCAGGGTAATGCACACGACAAGGGTCTGCCTGGACTGGTTTGTTATGCTACAGCCGCATTCCTGTATGGTTACAGCAGCTGGTGTGTCGCTGACGTGATTCACTTTTGTTTCCTTAAAATCTCATCAGTTTAAGTGCAGCTGGTGAACATGACTTTGCACTGTGAAAATCTAGAAAATTCTGCTTTCAGATGGAGAGCAATATTGTACGGCCATTGGTAAAGCCACTAGCCAAAAGGGTTTATATAGTGAGGGCAATCTTACCTTTTATTTATCATTATTTTAATTGAGAATTTTAACGACATTTTTAATGAACATTTAATTTTAATGATTTGAATGTGTTTTTGGATTTTGTTTTAAACCAATACTGTTTCAATGTTATTTGAATATAGCTTGAGCCCTGCGTAGGAATATTTGTCCTGCCCGGCATGGCTTTTTTGGTGAGTTGTGATCATGTGATATAGTGTATGTCCGACTCTGCATAGGGGATTCCTATACAGTACAGACACATATGGAAGTCAAACGGGCCCTATGCTGCTATTGAACCAACAAGGATGCAATGTTTTTGTTTGGCTCTGTTTTAATTTAGTGACCCTGTGGGGTATTAAATACATAATAGATGAGCACATATTGAAGTAAACATTGCAATGCACCACATTGTGTGATCTATTAGAATTTTTAACCACTGTAACCGTTCCTCTACATTATTTTAAATGGTATATGTTGTAATTGGTAACCAATAAGATGCCTTTTTGAAAGTGTTGACACATTGTTTGCTTGTACCTAACCTACAGAAAGAATGAATTACACAAACATGGAGCATACTTAGTGGTTTTTATTTTATTTTTTAGAATAACTGATTTATAAGTTGACATGCATGCTTAGTACACTACAATCTTATGTGCAGGTTGTTTCTGTTCTGTCCCTAATCCTTTCAATTAGCCATCCCTGGATACATGTAGTGGTTTATTAGTATAAACCCTTGACAATCCTCATAATGGAAATCAGAATTTGAATTTTCTTTTGATATTTTGTTAATAGTTATGTATTTGCAGTAGCAGTGTGTTACCTTGAGCACGAATTGTCAATCTGCTGTTTGAATGAATGATCATACACAAATCAGTAGGAATAAACTCATATTTTACTGTAGTTATTTCTGTTTGACATCAGTGAAAATCAATAGCATTCAAATAACTAAACACAGCCCTTAAAACATGATTAAATTCAGATGTGCTGAAGAGAAGTGTTTTCAGCATGGCATCTTTTGTTGCCGAGTAACAAGTGAATAGTCTTGATGGGCGTCTCACACAGTGCGCTGAAACCTAGGAGAGAATGCCAAAAAGGACAGGAAAACAATAATGGTTTAAAGTCCTATACTCAGTCAGTCAACACCTCTTTTCAACCATGTCTACTGTAACTATAAAGATTAAGTGCACTCTGAAATGTTTTGTGTTCTATGTTGTATTAAATAAGTATATATTGTTGCATAAAAAAAGTAGCTTGCAGCTATATTAATGTTCAAAACTTTGTATTTTGGTATATGGTTGGAGTGCTAAAATGCAATAAAGGAGTACTTTAAATGTATTCCCCAAGTTGAGACTTGATTAAGCTTTTCTGTTAAAAGGAAAAAGTAAAAGCCCTAAAAAAATTGTTAAAGGGCTGATGCTTGTCACACTTTCACAAAGTGTTCTTCAAAATAATAATCATGGTATTCTTTTTCATTTGCTTTAATATGTAGTAAGTGATTATAATTCAATACACTGTCAAATTTGACAAAAAGTAATATCTCCACTGTCCTGTCTGTTCTGTGTGCACATTGAAAAAGCAATCCAGTATTTCTACACCTGGCTCTGTAAATAGGATTAATAAAGTGGTGCAGAGTGCACCACACAACACTAACCCAGCCTTGGCAATGTGTGTCCAATAGGGGGCGTAGCTTCTTTCTTAGAGAGCACCCATATGCCATTGAAAGGACACGTTTATTTTGGTGAGTTAAAATATAAATATTTCTCCAGCATCGCTTACAGTACCTTGGCAGATAATGTAATCACAGTAAATTATTATACTCTTTTACCGAAGTTGTCCATTATTGATATAAAGGCCTCTTCTTGGTGGGGAATGTATCTCCTCTGCCCAAGAAAAAGAAAAGGCTGTCATTGAGTGAACTTTATTACTGTATGTATAAAATACATACATTTTCTATAGGTGCACTTTAAACAAATGTAAGGTGCTGCAAATAAAGTTGTTTTATTATCATAGAAATTCAGACCATTCTGCAATATAATTAGCAAGATATTCCAATAAACTGTGACATTTAAGTATGTAGAATGTTATGTTATGACATGCTAGAGATTACAAATTGAGTACAAGCTTGTTGAAGCAAGTAGCTAGTGATCCACCTAAGTGATGACCTGATAATGTGTATATAGCCTACAGCATATTTGTGGCATGATGTGAATGTGATAAGGCATGTGTTGAGAATATCTTAAAGGATGATCTTACAGCAGTTCCACATGAAGACCAGCTTTAACATAATTATGTAAAGCTACAATCAATAAACACTAATTCACTAAAACCGCCCCGGGTTATATTTTACCCATGGAGGTTTTCCAATTATACACAACTCTGTTTTAATAATAATATAATATAAGCGCACCAGTCTTTGACTTTTCCTAAAACAGTGTTGTGTTGCACTCCATATTGTTAAAAATATCCAGATAAAAAAACGTTATTTATACCTATAACCGCCAAACCGGGTCAAATTTACCCATGATCAAAATGCATACATTTTCGCCAGGTTTCCTATTTTTGCGCAGCCGCCTTTTACACATTATATGTTGCTAGGCTAGGCGACGGTACACAAGTGTGTGATCGAAATATACATCATTCATAACAGATTCTCACAGGGTCAGCTGGCCACACACCACACACTGCTTAACATTTGAAGAAACAGTTTTTATGTCTCCCGTATGTTACGGAGGTAAAGTTAGTTTCATATTCAACATTCGTTTAACATTCGAATTGCAAATCTATTATTCACTCAAACCATTTGAGTGAATGACATCAAACCAATTGTGAAATATAGAGAATTATATGAGGGAGCTTATTGTATATGTTTTACAGTTGGTTTGACATCCATAGGTCAATTGGTCAGGGAGCATACTAGCTTTATATAAAGTACTCTATAGACAGTGTATTGCATATGCATGCATAATGTTTATTAAATTATTAATAAAATGTACAAAGGGTATATTACAAAAACAAGACTTGTGGCATATGAGGGATATTACCTATGTTTTACAGTTGGTTTGACATCCGTAGGTCAATTGGTCAGGGAGCATAATTTTATATTTATTTCTACATAGTTTTTAATAAATTAGAAAATGTAAAAAAAACATAATTCAAAAACAAGTCTTGTGGCATATGAGTCTATATATTTCACAATTGGTTTGATGTCATTCACTCAAATTGTTTAAGTGCATATAGATTTGCATTCGAATGTTGAATATGAAACTAACTTTACCTCCGTTCTGAAACGTGCAGTCAGCAAGTGTATTGTACACTGGCTGCAAGCGCGCACAGCGTGTAGCCTACGGAGCATCCTCGGATGTGACACTTGTCACAAGTTGAATGCGTATGTGAGGGTTGTATAATGGGGAAACACTATTGATGAACAACAATCAATAGAATGACAGATTACATTTTGGAACTAGAAAAAGTATCTAGGCGCACGGGTAAATTTGACCCGTTGGCAGTTTTAGGTACAGAGATTCTTGGCGGTTCTAGTGTTAATCTGAGTATTTCTTGATCAGACAAAGTTACCTCAACAAAGGTGAGAGTAACCAGACTTACTTGAATCTTGGCTTCTTCGTCCTAGTAGACCAATGAAGATGTCATCCATGTTTCCTGCTTTAGATAAAAGTTCAGAAAGATCTTAAGTAGATCTACCTTGCAACAGACAAATTATATTGGATTTACCTTACACAATGTCTTACCATTTGATAGTGTATCCCTGCGATCTGCAAAAGTGAGTACATTAATTTGGTGATGTAGGGTGGTGAAATAGAATAACAAGCAATCACTGGATATTTGACAGCATACTTAGGCAAGACAGAATTTACCTGTATGTCTTCTGCCCATAAGACCCACAAAGACATCATAATCAATGTCATCAAGATGCTTTGAGTCAATACAGTCACTTTGGAGGCACTCTGGGCCATGCTAATGCGAATTGAGAAATATGTTTATGT
>JAOEGT010049252.1:5430-20093 GCA_025447795.1 Speoplatyrhinus poulsoni
TCCCTGTTAGTTACCATCTGCTAGTGTAGGCCAGAGAAGATCCCTGTTAGTTACCATCTGCTAGTGTAGGCCAGAGATGATGCCTATTAGTTACCATCTGATAGTGTAGGACAGATATGATCCCTGCCATTACAGAGACGGTTCAGAACATTCTGATCAGAGCACGGGCACACTTGTCATTCTGGGTTGTTTTAGCAGGCCTTGTAAAGGGCCAGGGCAAGTGGTTTTGATCATGTCTTACAATAGTATTATTATTATTACCATCAAACCTTCTTACTTTCTAAGACTATTGCCTGCCTTTCTTTCTTTCTAAGAGTTTATTTTAGATTGGTATTCTGTCAAAGCTACATACACACTAGTCATCGCATAATAATATGATACCGGTGGCACTCATACTGTAGAACATGAAATAAACACTCGCACACACCCGTGCACAGTGTGCTCCCTGCTATTGTCGGGCTGTAAATAGCTCGGCTCCCAACAGGAAGTTGGGATTACAATACTCCCCGTGAGCCCCGTGTTTATTTTATGGCTCTTTCGTCAGCACTGGCTGATAAACGCGCGCACGCACACACACACGGTTCCAGCAGCAGCTGCTCACCATCAGGTGCGTGCTGGACCTGTACACGTGAGCGTGGCTGGCCACCAGGAGCCCGGCTTGATGACTGTTTACTCTCTAAAAAAGGGGGAGAATGAAGAGAGGGTGCGGAGCGCTGACGGCTTAGTTAGGGGGTCCAATTAGCAGGGGCCGTCACGTGTGTGTGTGTGTAGAAGAGGGTCTGGCCAGAGTCTGATTAGGCCGGTCACATGCTGCGTGGGCTCCAGTGTGTGTTCCGCCCGTGCGGCAAACAAAGCGCCCATTCTAGCAGGGACAATGAGATGCCGCACACAGCGGCGCGCGTACAGGCGGACACGTGCGCGCTGTGGACAGGGACAATGAAGGGGGACGATGTTCGGGCGAGCGCGCAACACAAAGTCGTACAGTGGGTCCCGTCTCTGGGCCACTCCCCGCGCGTTGCTCGCGGTGGCCCGGGGAGCTTCCACACAATGGCCAGTTGTCAAGGCCAGGCCGTCCACCCGCGTGTACGCGTGCACGCGCTTGCTTGCGTGCGTGCGTGCGACCCATGTGTCGTAATCTTTGCCAGCTGTGCCTGCAGTTGGCTCCTGGCCCCTGACCTTTGACCTCGCCGCGCTCTTGCCAGCGCTGGCTCCTGTGTGATGGCTATGGAGGGGGCTGGGAGCTGTTAGCGTGATTACACTAATTAACCCACTGCCACTGTGATTGGCACCGTATCTCTCCTGTTGCGGCCCTTCAGACCAATGACAGTGGACAGTGTGGGGCAGTGAGGCAGGTTTCACGCAGCGATGCACATTCTATTAGGGGGAAGGTGAATGTGAGCCTCTGGATAGCACAGAGAGGTTGTGCAAATGGCGTGGCTCTCAGCGGAACAAGATGAACATGAAAAGCCCCCCCCCCCCCCCCCCCCAAACCGCAGTGCTTTTCAACACTCACTGCTGCTGTGCGTATATGGTCTTTATTTATACATGGCCTTTTATACATCTGTCTCACAGCGATGGGGCGCACCAACAAAGTGATTCATTTATACACAAATTAATATTGAACAAAATAAAAGGGAAAGGAATGACAGACCTTTGGCGTCACACACACACACACACACACACACACACACACACACACACACACAGTGTGATTCTAATCCTCACAACAGGAGTGGGAATTTAACAGCGGTCGTGGGAGCGGGACGCCAGAATGGCACAAGGAACGAGGCTGCGTCCTCCCAATGGAAAGTCATGGCACGCACGCACACACAGGCACGCACAGGCACGCACAGGCACGCACACAGACACACACAATGCAGTGTTCCTGTCATAAAGGGAGTTTACACCATGTGCATGGCAGACAGGAAAGAATAAGATCACAGGGGTAAAAATAATAATCACAAAGGCCGGGTGATAAAAAAAACTTCCACATTGTCTCAGGCCTCCGTTATGAGCCAAACCCAGGTTCTGTCCATATGAGGGCCACAAGGTGGGCCCGCAAACAGCCATGTGTGACATGTGGGAACAGTTAGGGCACATGTGTGTGTGCGCGTTGCTCACGGCTTCATTAATCTTTAGTGCTTTTAATCCTCCTGACGCATTACTATTGATGTGCATCTTGACAGACTGGATTTCCAGCGTCTGTTGTGGTGAGGGGCCCGTGGCAGCTCTGGTGTCAAAATAAGACGTGTGTGAGTGACTGTGCTCGTTTTATAGGCTCATATGAACAACCTGTGAGAGAGAGAGAGACCTCAAAATATCCAGGAGAGAGTGGAGACAAATTGTTGATAATCAGGTCCGTCAGACCCCACTAAGACTTGCTAAATATAAGCACATAATGCAGCTTAACTTATCAAATCTCCTGCAGTGCAACTATAAATACACAGCCCAGACGCTCTGCTCCCCATTCACATTCTGTTGTCCCTCTATTTATGGAATTCTCCATCTGGGTTCCAACACAACATATTCATGCGTTTATGCCCCGTATCCCCAAAAGACCATCACAGAAATAAGACACCATCTTCATCTCCCAACTGTAAATGACCCAACATACGGTTTGGCAACGTGAATTAAGATATTCAGCTTACGTGGGTTTAATCACTTGAGAGAGCTCAAGGCCTGTTTTCTCGTAAACACAAAAGGAGGAGGACACTATAGACATTAAAAAGAGATGCCAAGCTGACTATGGCTGCTTTTAAGAGTTAAGTGTTTTGCAATAACAGACCGCTAACAGAGAGCTGTGCACCAAACCAAAGAGTTTCTAAAATTGATGGACATACTTTGTTACAAACGATAATTCAAAACATATCTCAACCTGATGTCAATTTATGGTCACCAAAACAGCCGTAAAATAATTATTAGACTTGTTGTGTTGCTCAAGGTCTTATCCATTTTATGGCCGCTATTCTTCCAACAGCATAACTATTTGTCTGGTCTGGCAACTATTAACTGCTCCGAAATTATTAGACAAGAGGTATGCCAATGTATGTTGCGTTGCCTCTGTGATTAAAAGTGTTTAATCTGTCAGAATCGTTGTCTGAAGCCTTTAATTTAGGCCTGATGAGGGCAGAGCCAGAAACGCATTTACAGAGTAGAGTTAAACCTGCAGCTCCCTGGCTGAACTGAACTGCAGTGCACCAGGTCAAGAACATAACAAGTTAAAGGGCTTGGCTCTGCATATTGGTTTAGCTGTAACCACCCTGGCAGGAGTCCCTGCCATAACACTGCGTGGGAGAGTCCCATCTAAACTCAAATGGGTCGAGCCCTGTTGTCAATAAAAACATGGTTATGTACCTCAGTGCCCTGCTCAGTTTGTCATAATTCATCTGGGGTTTACACTTCCTGGCCCCCCAGAGCCGGGCCACCTCGTCTGGGTCCTTGATGACGAACTCTCCGTAGTCGCCCTGCCAGGCGATGACATCGTGGTACTCCTCTTTCCTCAGCAGCTCCAGGATGAAGTGCCAGAGCTGGATCTGCCTGGAGCCGGGGCTTGACTCGGGTTTGTAGGCCCAGTCTGGGAAAGCGAAACCTGGGGAAGGAGAATGGCAGTGTTGCGGTTAGCTTGGATCTCTGGAAGGTCTTTACATTGTTTACGAAACAATAACAACTATTTAACCTATACTTGGTTTCAACAATATTTTCTGTGAACAGGATTTACTAACATGAATTAAACAGCTGAATCATAAACAAATGATCTCTCTCTGTTACAAAATCAAATATGCTTGTAACATAAGACATTGTGGACCCAACAACAGCAACAAGCCAGATCTGGTGATGTGTGTTTAGCTCCGTCGTGGAAACACTAGCTATTAAACCCTGGTTGGGCCAATGTGGAACACCATTAAGATGCGATAACAACCATATCCAGCACTGCTGGCTATTTAGGCTGAGGGCTGTTCTGTTCTATACTGTAGAACTGGAAAAAAAGTTATTACGGGCATCTATGTGTGCTGTGCCTGGAGAGAGAGAGAGAGAGAGAGAGAGAGAGAGAGAGAGAGAGAGAAAGAAAGAAAAAAGTAAGGTTTTGTCTATTAAACCACAATGAACTGCAGTGACAGGGGCGTAAACACACCACAACAGTGTGCGTGCACACACACACACACACACACACACACACACACACAGACAGAGAACAAGTCAAGTTGGTGTGTCTCGTGGAAGAGCGACAGCACTTTCTCCTACACCTCTTCGCTCTCATTCAGTCATGCTTTCCTAGGAAGAGAAAAACAACAGCGGCCAGCACCAGCCCTCTTTCTCCTCCGTTACACTCCAACTCGGTTGGGTAGCGGTGACACGGGGGTGGGGAAGGAAACAGAACTCTGTGTGTAGGCACACCAATGGTCATGTGTGGGTGCCAGAATATGCACGTTTGACAATAGAGTTAGGTGCCAAACTGTGTGTAAATGCAGTCATGAGTAAACTGATACTCAGTATGACTGTGTGTGTGTGTGTGTGTGTGTGTGTGTGTGTGTGTGTGTGCGCGCCATTCTGTTGTGCACATGGACAAAGGGTGAAACCTCTGAGCCACACAGGCTGTCAGCAGCCTGGTCAAGTTCATCATTTACGGACAAGATTTGACCATGAACCACCTGCTGGCCAGCTATGCCCCTAGCCCCACAAGACCAGCAGAAAACTGTGGTCCAGAGTAAACATGGTCCTCAAATCCTCACACTGCCCGCTTGTTCAACCTCAAGTTGCTTTAGAGCGCTTGGCGCTTGACTCTGTAGCTAACTGGCTTCATCCTGCTGCTGATGTCCACCATAAATTAACCACTCTTTTGTGGTAGGTGCTCGACTGGTAACTCAGATGTGTTCATTTGCCACCGACCACCATTGATTCTCAAAAAAATAGTTCAGCCAATCGCCAGAACCGTATGTCTACTGTATGTATTCTCAAGTTACT
The DNA here is from genome assembly GCA_025447795.1 of Speoplatyrhinus poulsoni. NCBI lineage: Eukaryota > Metazoa > Chordata > Actinopteri > Percopsiformes > Amblyopsidae > Speoplatyrhinus > Speoplatyrhinus poulsoni. The sequence goes on from JAOEGT010049252.1 coordinate 10,393, forward strand.
CCAGTTTGCAGACATACAGTAGCTTGTTGATTCAAACAGCAAACATGTTAGCTGTATGGAGAAACAATAGAAGTGCATGAAGGATGAATACAGCGGTGAGCTGCCCGTCTAATGCATATTGTGCACGAGTGATTCATCCACGCCAAACGTCGGGTTGAGGACATGCTGAAGTTAAGAAAGCTACAGAGTTGAGGGTTTAGCAAAGATTCAATTCCAATGCTATGCTATGCTGTAGACACCCTTGATCTCGTTCCCCGCTGTTACAGAGATCAATAGAGTATCACTTTCTAACATGATTGTTACATCCTATTTTGGGAACACACACTGGTTTGTGTGTGCGGGTTATGTCTACATTGAAGAGCTGATCCACCTAAGAGCCAAGATGAGATGGAAAACAGAACAAAATCTACAGATTACGGACAGGTCTAAGTATGGATTTGCTAGATGACAAATATGTATGATTCTATAGTGCAGCCCCATTTGAGAAACACTATAGAATCATACATATTTGTGTCATGCACTTGTTAGCCTCGCAAGATCAAGATGGTCTCGCGAGCTTCAGCTTCACCTCGCTGTGAGAATAAGTATGAAGAGCTTGGCAATAGAGGAGATTCAGGCCGGAAAACCTAGTGTGTTGCCAATCAGCGTCGTAATTTAGCTATGGGCATGGTTTAGGTGTGACATAGGTGACTTGAAAACTAGAGTCACCTAGAGATGATACAATATAGCATCGGCTTTATTCAAATTTATTAGAAGAGCAACAGCTTTTCTCAATGGAAAATATGTTTTAGCACTTCTCCCGACTTTTCTACTGCAAGAGTGGACAACAACAGACTGCTGGTTCACAGGTTCATCCAATCACATGCAAAGTATTTTTTTAAGACAACTACATTTGGGAACCACTGCCCTAGAGTGCACTTATCATTCAATAAACAACGCGTAAGGCTGTCTATGTCTTCCAGGAACTGTGGAGCCAACATTGCTTCAGGGGACATTGATGAATAAGGGTATCGTTGTTGATCGCAGAGTCTTGTGTTAACAGCAAATTAAAGCTAACGGAACTAGCGTGTTCGGCCTTGTATAAGACTGCAAGTGGTACTTGAGAGATATACTCTTAAAATTGAGACCCAGCCTCATGAAAACATTACTCATTATCTTTCTACCATACAAGGACCTGATTTGGATGCCTTCCCACTCTTACCAAAGCAGGTTTACGGTTGAGAGGAAACGTAGCCGCCAATCTGTCTGCTTACTCATTAAAATATAGGCTATATTACAAGCTATTCTCTGTGTAAATGCATCCTACACATTTTCCATCTCAACCCTTCCACACACATTCATATTTTGAATGGATCGGAAGATTGTGGTCTTTGTTTAATGATATGCAAGCATTAGCTCAATATAAAACTGCACTCTGCTTCACAAGATGAAATATGAATACATGAAACCGTATCAGAGATAAAAGTAAATGCAACAGAGTGTCAGACTCTGACGGTAGTAAAATAAACAACTATTAATTCCAAGACTACTCCAGACTGTCCGGGCCTGTGCTGTGCTGATGATGTGTGTGTTTCATACACACACTATGCTTTTAAGACACCCCAATTGTGTTTCCTTGCTCTCTCTTCCTTCCTCCTCCTCCAGGTCTTCCATCGGTTAAACAAACACACTCCTCCTCAATCTCAACCGCCGCGTGGACTGGCACGCTCCTCAAGATAACACACGCTTAGCCACAAACACACTCTCACAATGGAGAACAAGCTAACAACAATATGTTGTTAGCGGACTTGATGGTGCTGGTACCAGCTGGTTGCTAAGATAGATGGAGTTTCTGGTAAAAGCTGGGGAAGGCCAGTTTGCTGCCCTTGAGCAAGGCACTGTAGCTATATTGTGAATGTGTCTTAACTAATGGACCTAACAATATGGTTGTGCTCACTTTATTATTAAACATTCAAACAATTATCTGTTTATAAGGAGAAATTGTCTTACAGAGGTACGAAAGCCTTAAACATTTTAGGTTTAGCAGTCAACACTACATTGTGTAAAAAGTATACTCAAGTCTGTCCTGGTTTACATTTATGTTTTTTTTTTACAATCCACAAATGTGTGGGTTCCTGTAAGGGGAGGTGTGGAGAATAGTGTCTGCATTTATGCGCTGTAGAGGAAGCATAATGCTGGTTTCAAGCACAAGGGTAATTCAAGACACAAATCGAAGAGTGTGCCTTTAGGTGTGAGTGCATGTATGTGCGTTGGGTGTATGGGTTTGTGTGTGAAGATGACTCTGTAATGATCACTTTGACTTTGAAATGGGCCACAGAGGTCACCAGACACACACGCACACACACGCACACACGCACACGCATCACATTTCAGGTCATTGAGTGAAATGGATCCCTGGTAAATACTGGGAGAACAGCGAAGAGCAGTTTGTGTGAGAATATACATTCTTTCGCTGAAACTCTATTCACCATGATTACCTGGTTCACCAGTGACACACACAGTGCACATTAGAAACACAATACACCAAAACACAAGTGTTACCTGGTGTGCGTTTGCGTGTGTGTGTTGGGAGCTTAGATCATGTTGAATTATCAAAGCACTTGCGTCAAAGACCCAATATGATCTGTGTGCTGCTGTGTTGCATAGTTTTGAGACATAGAGTGCGTGAGTGTGTGTGTGTGTGTGTGTGTGTGTGTGTGTGTGTGTGTGTGTGTGTGCGTGCGTGTGAGATATGTCAGGGATTATGTTTAGAGGAATGCTGGGAGCTGGAGAGCTAGAACAGGTGTCTTTGTCCTTCCACCCCGAGCACGCCGCGGGCCGAGCTGTCCCGCCTCACACTGGATCAGCTAACACGCACACGCACACACACACACGCACGCACACGCACACACACACGCACGCACATGCACACACACACAGATCAGTTACTTCTTGCAAATCCAATAGGAACATTTTTGTTTGAGAATTTTTGGAATCCCTGTGTGCGCGTGTGCGTGTGTATGTAAAGTTGTTAAAGTTAAGATGAATTACTGACATGCAGAACAGAGAAAAAGACAGCGTGGGTCTGGGGAAAGCGAGAGAGGTTTTAGCATCAGAGGACACTGGGATCTCGCTCAGTCGCTTGTCAGATGCACGAAGAGTGTATGGCTGCTGGCTAATGGACCGGGACGGGCCGCAGCAAACTGACATGGGGAATCGCTCCATTATTATCAATAGCAGATATTTTCAGGCTCCCACTCGCTGGAAGCCCACAGACAAGGGCAGCTGAGGCCGTGAACAGGAATAGCTTGCTGTGGGAGCCGGCTCTGTGTGTTTGGGGGTTGAGGAATTACACAGAACGGAGGCTGATTGTTAAAAAACACATCCCTTGTGAGAGGGGAAGTTTGGGAGGGTGCGGGGAGGGCGGTGGTGCTTGTCGCTTGCCCGATGAAAGGTTGCACGGTGATGGAGATATCCTGGTCTGTTAAAGGAACACTTGTCCATTTGTCTTCGGAGTTTTCCGGATAAAGCAGTGTTCTTTATTGTTTTTTGTTTTTTTTGATGATAGTGCATGCCCCTTGCATCCCTCTCTACTCCTCCCCCTGCAAATCTCTTAGTTAGCGCTGGTCTCTCTCTCTCCTCTATACGCCACACACACAATTGTGTGTGAAGGTGTCATGGCTTGATGGCCCTGCCATACTTCCTGGGGTTTCCCTTCACTCTTTTGCTTGTCTTGTCATTACACACACCTGGTGCCCATTCCCCTAATTAGGTAGAGTATATGTAGCCCTCTGTTTCTCCCTGTCTTTGTCGGTTATTATTTACTGTATTTGGTGAGTGCTTTGTTTTTTGATTAAATTCATTATTATTGTAACTCCAGCCTGCATCTGGTTTCTGCCACCCCCACTCATTTTGTGACAGAAGGCAATAACATAATATGCATCACAGGGTGCCATTAGAAGATACACCGTACTAACCATTATTATTATGTTTTGCGTCTGAATATTAATATTTTACTGCTTTTGAGACAAAATAAAAATAATAAGGTTTTTATAAGTAAAGTTTCACAGGAAAGATGTGTTTGTTTGTTTGTTCACTTTCCTTTCTACCCATGTTAATAAAGACGGACTTAGAAGACACATAAATAAATGGAACTGTGCAACACATTTGTTCCATGAGGAGGGCTCACGCAGCTCTACATCTGCTACTGTAGACAGCAGCCCCACTAGTACCTTCCTTAGAAAAGGGGCGTCTACTTATTGTATGTTGCGCATATCACCCTCTCTATAGTGCAGTGGAACATGGAGCAGATTTGTTTGACATATGAACAACAGTGCAGAGAGCTAAGTTGCCGAGGGAGAATATTCACACAGAGCCCACGGGGGTTCTCTAGTGCCTGTCATGGATATACAAGCAACCGTGATCAACAAAAGGCTCGCTGATTCATGTTAAGAATCCCCCCACGCCACGCATGAGAGAAGGCGAAGTCAAACACAAATCAAAAAATATGCACAGAGCTGTCAAACGAGGGTTTCCATGTCATTGCCCCTTAGAATGAATTACTGTCACTGGAATCTGACGTGCGGGCAGACATCATCTAGCGCGATGTACACGGGGTATTAACAGGGGTGTAGGGAATTGTCTACAAAATCAAAGCTCCACGGTACGAACAAATGTGGTTATCATGTGTTTCAGCAATTATTCAATAAGACATGTTTCGCTATCTTGCCTTGCGTCTATTGAAAGCTGTCTACACACTTTTTAAGTTATCTTTGGCACCCATCTGGCTCAGTTTTTGTGTTTTGTGCTTAACTTCTAACATAATTATTGTCTATTTATTTTTTACAATCTACTGCGTGAGCTGCAGTATGAACTATCAATGTTGGGGAGGACCACAGGTCAGAATGTTTCAGAACTGATAAAGTTGTCTGTTGAAAATGCAAGGCTAACAGGAGTAGCACATTCAGAAGGGAGCACCATCCATTGTTGGCTCATGCAATTGGCTCCAGAAATGTTTCCAATGAGCACATTAGTACGATGTCTGTCTGCCAACTCTCGAAGTTTGTTGTCTATAAACACAGATTGGGTAAAAAAGGAATGCATCACTTAAAGGTATGATACAGTATGTAATAATAAACAAATCTAACATTACCATATATAATATGAATATAAACATTCACGTTATGTATCGTTGAGATATACAGCAGGTAAAATAAGATGCTTACCTGTGTCTTATTTTAGTGTTCTGTAATGCTGCATATTTGGGTGTCATATGCATCAAATTCTGCCAATTGTTAGATTCAGAGGCTAGCTTGGTTCTGTAGCCACTGAGTACTCAACGTGAGAAACAAGATGGATCACAGCTATTACAAACAAGTTTCCTGCAAAGTTAAAGTGATTCAAGGAGTTTTTTTTTTGTATATCCATGTGCCTGACCTACAGTACAGCACTTCTACTAACTACATATTGTATGTTAATATGATTCAGCGATAGAAAACAATTTGTTATTTTGTTTTAATGATCCTGCTAAGTGGACATTTTACATAGCGTAGCTTTAATTCGGTGGCCTGTTTATTGAGTGTCATTTATTGAGTGTCATTGAAAAAACTAGAAAACACAAGTCCTTGAGCTCCATCCGTGCCTCTTAAATATAAACAAATCACCCCGTTTAAAATGCATCCTGGGATTTAAATCCTATTCATCTCGTTGATTTACAGTGGAGACAAGATTAAATCAATGCCCAAATGTTTTATATGGGAAGCCAGATCGTAGTAATTACCTTACGGGAGATACAGTCTTGACTCATGCATATTAAGCACAACAGAATGTTAATGCCATAGTTGTGTTGTTGAGTTCAACACCATCTGATACAGAGGCTCAAAAACAGTTATTTTTGAATCGGTCTTGCTTCATGCTGCTATTATCTCAAGAAAAACAAAACCATTTTTCAGACAGATGTTTGTAATGAGATTAATACATCAATGGTTAATTAAACGTGTTTGGAATATGAACTAGAGAGAAGGAGGCTGTTCAATGGAGGGAGTCTCATTTGTAAAACATCTAGTATATTATAAACATCACCATGATAAACAAAAGAATTGCACCACATTGTTCTCTCTCTTTCATTTGGATGTGCTCTTTACCAACAACAGCAACAGTACACACAACAAACTCAACAATATTTAGTTGATCACTAGAGGTCAGGCCTGTCGGACACTGTTCACTGTTCATTCATTGCAGCCTAATCATCATCGCGTCGGCCTTGACACTGAACTTTGGCTGGTGTTCCTCGATCGCCGGTGCGACATTTCTCTTGCCGTACAGCGGTGTCATTGCATGATAGGCCATTCTCATTACACCCGAGGCGTGAGCAAGCAAACGCCTTCAGGAGAGCGTAATAATCTCTTCTTGTTTTTTTAAAGATCTGCAACTCCTTTTATGTACTGCTATGGATGGCAGTGGCAGGTTTTCTATGAACCCCAGAGGAGCCGTGCTCGCTGAGTGCTTCAGATGAATCACCTGGAAGGTGGCAGGGGGTTATTACAGAGAGAAAAACACCCAGAGAAAAAAAAGAGAAAAAATCTAAAGCAGATAAAGAGGATTGATGCCCCTCGTCCTGGCCCGCGGTTGAGAACACGAGAGACGGCTCTGGCCCTGCCCACCTTCTCCCTCCTTTTTCCTTCCTTCCTTCCTTCCTTCCTTCCTTCCTTCCTTCGAGTCAAAGATTCACTCGTCTTCAAACACACACACACACACACGTTTTCACCGCTCTGTCATCTATGCTAATAAATCCCATTTAAGATCCCTTTGTGACCTCTCAATCATCGCCCGCGACTTTCTTAAAATAACACTCCGAGGAAGACGAGAGGAGAGGAGGGGAATGTGAGGGGGGCAGAGAGTGCCCCCCCCATGCCGAGATTATTAATTGTTGAAGAGATTATTATCCCATTACAGTCGGATTGAGGAATGGCGATGGCACAGGGGTTACGGTGTGATTAATGCCGAGATCATGCGATGCATGATTAATTCTGAAGTGCGAGTGGGTGTTTAATCACGGCCACATGCGATATGATCAATTACGCAGAGACGGAAAAGATCTGAATGATTGGAGTCCCATTCAGCACCGCGGAACATATGTCGCCCGGGGTCTCAGCTACGGAACGGGCGAACCGCAGGATTACATCGGCAGTTGGAATAGAGGCATGCAGCCTAACCGCGGAGGTTTGAGGGCACTCTGTCACATTAGAGACACACTGAAAGCTATATTTAGGCTCGGCGTGTGCTGAGAGGGTTATTATCATCGCAGAGATCGATACAGTGCAGGCGCGGCCTGCCTACATTGTTGTCTTGTATGGTGTGAACACAAATGCCTTTTTTTCTGGAATGTTCCCTCTAATCTTATTTTATATAATGATTTACTCATTCAACAATAATTGTTGCTCATTATTTATATTTGCATTTTATTTATTTATTAATGCAGCCTATTTACTGTATTTTTTCAATTATCGTTTTCAACTCAACATTTTCAGATGAGTATCAAACAAATCCGTTTCTATCTGTTGTCCTGCATTTGTGTTATTAAGTGACATTAAAAAACAACAGATTGAATGACAGCATTGAATGAGTCTGTGTTTTGAGTGGAAATAAAGGCTTTGTGTAATTTGAAGAAATGTGGGCAAATCAGAGAACATTCAACAGCACATGGCTGTTCAAACTAAACAAGACGCAAATGATTAGAACATGCTTTAATGCGAAACCAGCGTTAAATTCCACTGTGTGATCCCACCCCTACACCCCCCCACACTACCCCCTTTCCCCACCTGAGCAGAGATAACTCCTCTCTACTCTGCATATAGCTCATATCTCACTCACTATACCTCACCATGCAGACTGTGATTATACACATACATGGTGAGCTTCATGATTCTGGGAGCACTATAATGCAATCAGAGTAGTGCACTGACATGCCCTCATGTAGGCTACGCACGGACATCCTTTTTGCAGTGTTTTATCTTCAGTCTGATTGACAGATAGTTTTGGTTCTGGCAATTGTCTTCCTGCCCTTTAAAGTAGAACAGTTTGATGAGCATGAAGTTGATGAGCACAAAAAAGAAGAAGAGTACAACCAGCGAATCCTTTGGAAGAAGAAGGGCCATTGGAAAACCGTTTGGCCGGCGTGGATGTCCTCTGCAATGCTTTGCCAGGCTTCAGGAGGGTTTCCACAGATCAGAGGGCCAGGAAGCCCAGAGCAGGCCATCATAATTCAGGAAAATAATTGGGCCATTTAAACCAAGCCTGGGACTACCTCCAGACCAGACAGGCACAGGTTAAAGAGGTGAGTCCACGTGGGGTAGAGAACAAGATGGATGTATAGAGGAAGAAGGGAGCGAGAGATGGATAGAAGTAGGCTACAGCCAGGAAGGAAGGAAGGAAAGAGAAGGCAAATGTCAACCTGGAAAAGAAAATGAAGATCTAGTGCCTTCTGTGATATATTTTATATTTAATACTTGAGCTCCTGTTCTTTTGAAATATACGTTTATTCGCTGTAACGTGTCATTGACCTACTTTCCCAGCAGGAATCAGCCTCGTAGAAATCTACAGTGACATTATTGCAGCTTTACTGTCAACGCATGCAACACGGTGTCCAATTCCTGCAGTCTTCATGTTAACATTTGTCATTGGCTGTACGACTGTCATAAATGAGTGCATGTGACAGAAGACAGAACATCAAATAAAATACTAGTACCAAGCAATTTGTAATGGGTTCTCAGGGAGAGACAAAAGTCATTATAAATTATATACATTAATCAGAAGAATTGCATAGGGAGAAGTCTCCATTACAGTCAACGATGTAAAACATGCATAAAATCCAATCGTTCTTCCGCGAATGGTGCCATTTCTACGTCTATGACATGAAAAGGCATTTATTCCCTATGAAGATGAAGAAAAGGAGAAACATTACAAAGGGAAATGATGGAGCAGGGAGCATTTTAAATGTCCCATCAGGTGATCTAAGGTTGACAATATGCTGTACGCCTATGACTAGCAGTAGTGTACAGTATAGATAGTTCTGTGTCTTTAATATGCATCCAACAGGTTATACGGTATGTTGTAAAGAAATACTTAATTTCTAGATGACAAGTAATATATTAAAGGTATAGTCAGCTATTGCAAGCTAATTTGGAAGCTACTGTAATACAACTTTTGTCAATACACCGAATATCTCCTCACATTTCGCTAGCTTACCTTTCTCTGTGCATGTTTGAAAAATAATCGTACACAGCCGTGTCGCCATAAATAGGAATATAAACAAAGTGGCGAACAACGCTCATGTCAACAAACCCGTTGGACTACGCTTTGCTTCACAATGTGTTTCAATGTGTGGAGTGACGCCGCTGACACACGGAGGGATATTATTAGCAAGTGTTCTCAGAAATGACTAACCCTGCCTTTAATCCAGAGAAAATAACTAATTCAATAGAATATAAATGACCTCATGCCATGTCAAAACACTGTCATTTTTTTTGTGCTACAGTGTAACAGTGTAGTACATTGGTAAACATTTACTAATTACAGTGGTGGGCCGTCAGGGCCAGCAAGGCCTTCTCTGCTGGCCTAACATCAATCATAATATGATAAAAGTTCATTTAATTTTGAATTTACTTTCCCTAAATATATAAAAATATTATACAAATTATACATTATACATATTCTCTTCATGT
>JAOEGT010049263.1:0-20086 GCA_025447795.1 Speoplatyrhinus poulsoni
CGCCTTCTCTAGATCCACAAAGCACATGTAGACCGGAAGGGCATATTCCCAGGCCCCCTCCAGGATCCTTGCGAGAGCAAAGAGATTTTTGTGAAATCCTCATTTCAAATCCTTAAGTCTTCCAGCTGACATTTTAGAAAGAAGTGTTTTTGTACTGCCCACCCAAAGTGTTTGTAAGGATATTTATATCTAGTTTACATCATACAGTATATCTGCTCCTTGTCTGAAACAAAAAAGTCGTTTGCCTGACCATAACTTGCTTGGTTTTATGGACATATTAAATGATGTACTCCCACCTTGATAAAATGGTGCTACAACATCTTACACTTATACACCAACTGGGTCCTGTGAACCAGAGGAGTGAGCATGTTCTATCTGTTCATCCCTGTGCACTGAAATATATGTGCCACGTCCAAGAGACAATCCCTGCCATCTGTGCCCTGGCATTCAGGCCTCCCAGCATAGCTATAAAGGCCAACATTTGAACAGATATATGTGTGAAAGGTGTCAAAAATGTTTCTGCCATTCTGTGTACCGCAAATCTCAATATCAGCTGAATAGCGTCAACAACACGGTTTGTTTGCTCATCCACAATCCACTCTGCCACTCGGGCTGCTACTGCTAGGAGTCATACATTTCCATATCCATGAGGGAGAGAGGAAAAGAGGAAACATTTACACACGACTGCCTCCCCACAGCTAAAAAGGTTCTTTCTCCAAGGTGTTTCTGTTTCACAATATCATTGTGCGGCAACCAAGTCCCTGTGAGAGGTTTCACACATTTCTCTATAAATGAGAGATTTCCTGGGTAAAAAAAAAAAAAAAAAACGGGTAAATGGGAGGAGGAAGGGTGCAATCAGCCCAGGTTTGTTCGAGCCGACGTCTCTTCCTTCCTTTGCCGTTAGGGGGGTGTCAGAGCGAAACACTCAGATGTGGCTTTCAACACTTTCCCAGGACAGTAATGCAGAAAAATTCTAAACGTGTCATTCAGAGCCATTGCTTTGCTCAGCCATAAACTGAACGCCTTGCCTAACTAATTCAAACTGCCTCTTTAGATTGCAACACAGTCAACAATGAACTTATCTACCAGGCAAAACTATTCACAAATGAATGTGTTTGTGTGTGGAAGAGTAGAACACAGCATGAATAGGCCTCTATCACACCTGAATAAGTACTTCTATAAGCATTGTCACTGTTTCAGGTCTTTCAATTGACCTGTTTTCTAAGTGCCATTGTCAATAAAATTCAACCATACAACATTGCAGAGCATTTGATATTTTTGAGATTTACAGTTCATTTGTGTGACTGTGTTTCTAGTGGCATTTGGGAAATAGGAGAATGTTTCAAACATGGAGGTGTGCGACTATAAGTTTGTTGCCAGATGTTTATCACACCTTGTTGTTGTTTTTACATCTTTCCTGCACTCATTTCCCACATAGGAAATGGGGTCATTGCTGGACGACTGCTGTCAAACAACTAAAAATTTGATTTTCTGCACTCTGCTTAACTTGAGAGACACACACAGTGTAATAACTACAACACAAAGGGCCTTGTCGTGCCGTTTTGATACATCAGTATTATTACCGCAATCATGTTGATCGAAATACAATATCGTTTTAAGGTGTTGTGCTAACATAAACGTGAACAATTTATGGTCACTGTATTTTCAGTACTCCACATTTAGGAATCTGAAGTGAAAGACTTGACAAGAACTGCTATATTAGCATTCATCCTTAGAAACAAAAAATATGAAAACCAACTGAAATGTATTCTACAATGAAGATATGAATCACATTTAGATTTAAGCATGATGAGAAATGACTATCGCCGACATTGGTATTTGGTATTTCTGAAACCATTTGTTTAATTTGTTATACATAATAAAGTATAATATTTTATTCCGAAAGACTACGAATTAAAGCAACCTTTAACAGCCATCGATTCATTTCAAATAGTTTGACTGATTGCACTGATATTAAACAAGAAAGACAGAATTTTTCTGTGAAATGAGTCACCATCAAAACAACTATTTATTTGTAATTAAACACACCATTCAATGGAAAGGAATACATAATACATACATAATACATTAGTATAATAAAATATGCAATAGTATTGTATAATAATATAAGAAAATAGTAATGATAGCATTGACAACTAAATATTCATACAGACATTCAGAAGGCCTCTTATGCTTGGAGATGGAATGTGTGCTGAAGGAAGGGAGGGGGTCATCATACAGTGAGGTCGATGGTGTTTACATATGGTGGAGAGAACAATAGCATGGGAGCTCTCAAAATGGCCACTGGAGTCGCAACAGTGTGAAATTAAACAGTTTTTTCATTGTTTAAGTCTTTAAACAATGATATTGTCCAATTACTGTTTTTGCTACACTGTAATAAAGAAAATAATTTAGAGGAATTGTATAGCACATGTGACTGCCTGCTATTGGGTCTATTGAGACAGCCTTCATATTTGTGAAAGCTGATTTAAGATCAGGACAGGATGGGCCAGGTTTAGGGAAACAGGAAAACTGATGCAAGGAAATGTACTGCGTCACCAGCCAGTCCCCCTCACTTGCTGCTAAAAGTAAAATCCTGACCCAGCGCAAGTATGGAGTCTTTGTTCAAGTCCCCAATGAAACTTGTACTTCTGACAGGTATGTGAATTTATCCAGCAGCAGTAATCCAACTACAGACCTCTTTTACACAGAGAGAGAGATATGAATTGTTATGTGCTTTCTAGCCCTACTGTGATGGCATTGGACGTGTTGTTGACTGGTGTAGGCTACGTTGTGCGTGCTATTGTTGGTAATGGCTAGCATTAAGTCGCCTGCCTCATGTCTGCCATGGCATGTGTCCTCATAGAATACTGCACAGTACATTCACATGTTTGTTGCTGAGCATTGTCTCTGTCCACAGCATGGCTCTCCAGTGTGATAGACCCATGCAGCCTGTCTGGCATTTGTGCTTCCTGCCATCCGTTGGCAACCTGCAAAGACCCAAATGGCATGAGTGAGGGCTGCTTCTGTAAACATGGATATACTGGAGACGGAACAACATTTTGTAATGGTGAATATAAGCTCTATAATACATATGCAGTATATATGCATGATACAATTGTTAATGCCAAACAGTACAGCTCTCTGTTCCAGCTATATTTGTGGTGATTGAATCCTGCAACCTGCTTAGTGTACAGGCTCTGTAAAAGGCGTTACTTTAAATTAGACCCCTTTGACAAATTGTAATTGTTTCTGGGCCACACGTCAACAGCAGATATAGGCAATATGAGTGGAGTTTGTGGATGCAACAAATGGATTCATTTAAGACACCGCTTCACCATGCTTGGGTAAATTGCGCAGCACAAAATAATTATGAAGCCGGCAGTCTGAAAACACTCAGACCATATCGATTTTAAATGCAGCTAAATGCCTGTTTGTGAAGAAAAGTAAGGTGTACAAATCAGACATTTAATATGGTCATTGTATCTACATAAATTAAATAAGACTGCTCCTGTTTGTGTCATAACATTTTAAGAATGTTAATTGGGGTCAAACTACTCTAAAATGAGATGTGTTTTTTTTAGATCACAAAATAACATATATTCTTCACATAATTAGATATTGTGTTAACCCATGTCTGTCTAAACTCTGTAGGAAAGAAGATATTTAGACAATAATTTATAGAAATCTGAATGTGACATTTTGCCCTTGGTTCCTGTATATACAACTCATTAAACTAATTAGGACGTTTTCAAACACAAGATAATGTATGTAACTTTGGCCTAAACATACTAGAAACTAAATCATCATGAACACGTTATTGTCCAGATGTGGCGGTATATTGTTCATTTTAACCACAAAACTAATGGGAGCTTGTAGCCTAAAGTGTCAGTTAAGAGAAATTGATTATAAGCATGCTCATCACAGAAAACGTGATGATTAAAAGTGTAAAAACTTTATCGCCACTTATAACCTCAGTGCTTTTTTTTTTTTTTTTTTGACCAGCATTGTTAACTCTTGTTATGATTCTGGGCTGCATGCTTTTGCTTAGAATTCCTGGAACCTTTCATATTTCCTGGCTCGATCGCAATCATTGGTTTACATATTTCAAGGACAAAATGTAAATCAAGCTGTTAGAAATATAAACACTATAGTCAATTATTTCCAAACAAAATGGCACAATTAAGTTACAGTTAGACTTTGAGATATCAGCATATATATTATATAACAATAAGGAAATTTAATGTTTTAAACCATACAATAATTTTCTTTGTAAATTTGAAGATTGTGTTTTTATTTATTGTAAATTGCCTCTACATGGAAATATAATGAGAATTGACAAAACTTTGTATATAACTATGTATACTGTAACACTGTAGTCTTTATCTATACAGCATATTTTTAATTATAGTAAACTGCCATAAATATTACCTTAGTGAAAAAAAAAGAAACAAAATAACAAAACAAAAAAATATAAAACATCAAAGCAGAGAATGAAACTCCAGTGGGTGCTGTTGTGTGCAAAATGATGCTTCAAAGGTCCAGGATGTTTTAAAGCTATTTCACCTAAATATTTCTCACCCCCCCATTCGGGGAGCAAAGGATATCCCTTCCCGGAGAAGCCTTTGTGCATGAGGTACAGTGGGGAGGAAGAGTGATGTGTCCATCATATCTGGATAAATGAACACTAGTGGAAAGTATTGCCAGGTCTTAACAAAGTTGGATTGCAGGGAAGGAAAGTGTGTTTGAAACTGAAGCCTTAGCAGCACTTTCAAAATGACTTAAGTACTGTAAACCTCCAGAATGCCGATTGGACCTGATAAACTATTCTAAACATATTAAAATAAATATGTTCCATGGGTACAAGTGTTCTGTTATATCTTCTTATTTTATTCTTATATTTGAATTGTAATTATTTCTCAGATTTTACTTATTTGATGATAAGAAACATTTTAGAATGCATTTAATTATGTTTTTATGTTTATGTTTGACGTTCAATGGCATACAAACGGATACAGTACATTGTGATTATAGTCATTTTTCTAATGCCAAATATAATTCAGAAGATATGTTTACATGTTTACTGTATGTGGTTTATATATTTAGACAGTGAAGATACACATTTTGTGTCTCCTAATACAGATGATAATGAATGCCAGAATGTGACTAACATCTGCAGTGACACTGGAAAGTGTACCAACACGAACGGCAGCTACTACTGCAAATGTGACCAGGGGTATTCATCCACAGGACGAATCCAGTTCCAGCCAAACGATGGCACAGAATGTATCGGTAAGTAGAGTAAATGTGCTCAATACTGCCTTGTTTGTCACTGGAACACCAGTGTACTGAACATACAGCAATACCCATTGTTATACATATCAAGGTCAAATATAGACTAGAATAGAATAGAATAGAAAACATACTGTATTTAGGAATCATAATTATAACATAACAATAATCTATGTTGTTTCTATCAGTAATCTAATAGTGATTATAATTATTTCCCAGACAGACCAGTATAATTTTCAATTTACACAATAAGAAATAAGAAATAAATACCTATTTGTATATATATGTTGGCTTTATTATATGTGGGCTTCTGTTTCAGATATTGATGAATGTGCAAGTAGACAGGTATGTGGGCAGTTTGGTCTCTGCCATAACACCAACGGTTCCTTCTTCTGCACATGTGAGAGAGATTATGTTCCAACTTCAGGTCAAAAACTCTTTAATCCAGCTAACGGTGTTAAATGTAAAGGTGAAAACATGCACAAACACACACACACACACATATGCATATAAATGAATGCAGGCACACACTCATGGCATAAGCCAATTGAAATCTTATGATGCAATAAATCACCTAAACGGTGCAATGCTAAATTCACTTTAGACATGTCAAGCGACTGTGAAGACATGTGGAATAAAATTACATATTTCTAGATAGTTAAACTAGGAAATTGTCTGTAGTGTCTTTTGTGTTGTGTCAAGTCAAGCCGCTAATCAAAGAAATGCACTAATTGTTGTTTTTCAGAGCATCCCCAGAAAAACTGCCATGATAGCACTAGCTGCATCAAACAGGCTGTCAACAAAACACTTGAATATGTGAGTACTGCTCTTCAGTAATTCAGAAAAGCTTTGCTACATTATAACAGATATGATAACACTGCTCTCTGTTGGAGAGAATGTGACACAACATGAGCTGATGTTGCTAGACCACTTATAATATACAGTATAACACTCTATTATCTGATACAATGACTGTAATAAATACAATGTAATTTTGTAATGGTTATATTAGAGTAAATATTTTGTATATACTGTTCTTTATTTAAGTCTAAGCATCATTCTTCTCAGTGATGTCAAATGTTTACTGAATCCATTCTTAGACATTCGTAGACCAACCAAGATTCACTGACCTTGTTATTGTTTGAACTCCTTGTTTGACCTTCTGTGCCCTTTATTTAAAGATGAGCAACCTGACAGAGCCTCAGAGTCTACTGGGGGAGATTGCTAAACGGACGTCTGGTGACCTGACAACAGTGGATGTGATCTCCTATGTTGAAGCCCTGTCTCAGTCCACATCCATGTTGACTTTTGAGAAGAAAGCCCGTACTGCCAAACCCAACGTCATCAACTCCACTCTGACTGTAATCTTTGTTTACCATTGTCAGCTATAGTGCATTTATGAGCTGTGCCTGACACGTTACCGTGCTTTCATCTCATGAAAAGTGACCTTGTTCATATTCCCCAATACTATTAATTACACTAGTATACTATGCTGCCCTGTCTACTCTACTCTACTCTACTCTACTCTACTATATTAGTCTATACATGCATATTGTTGGCAGTAGAAATGGGACATCACTAGAGATGCAAGGCTAAGCCTCTAACGGGGTCTGGGGGCATGCTCCCACAGTATGTTTCATAAAAGCCATTTTCATTATGTATTATAGAGCAAACACAAGTTAGTGTATAACATATAAAATGTTGTTATTTTTGGGCACGGCTGGCTAAAAATATATACAGTGATATTAATATGACCTGTACACAGGTCATATTACACCCCACACACACACACACACACACACACACACACACACACACACACACACGTAAACAAATAATCTAACATGAAGAGGATAACAAGCTGATTACATGATTACATGTCCCCCAGGTTTAGAAGGGGTTGCTGAAACTACTGAACAATGATACTTGCACATGTGGATGATGCTAACTCATCTAAAGATTACGTCACAGGGTTTTTCAGTAGATTAGTGAGAAAAGGGGGGGCTTTTAGTTGGAATACTGACTATGTCGACATTTCAATCAGCACTTAAACAGTTAAAAGAGTACTGTGTCAATCAGCTTGGAATCACCTTGAACACCTTCTGGTGGTGTAAAGTATGCTACTATTTTACACATTGCTGGCTGTCTCATTGCACTGCATGTAACTATTTTAAGATGTGATGGAACCGTTAATATATAGTGAGATGAATGAAACGGCTGACAAATGAAACTAGCCCTGTCGATGTCCCTGAGCATTAGCAGTTATAGAGTTGTAATAACAGCATGCCACACGGTACGCTGTTATCTGTTACATTAACACCACTACACTACACTACACTAACATGATGTTGTTTTCAAAGAAAGTTATTAAGAATATTTATTTTTCATAACAGAAATTGGTGAAAGCAGTGAACAACCTGGTTGAAAAGGATGAGATGGTGTGTTGGATCAGGATGTCAGACAAGCTCAGACAAGAGACAATAACCAAACTGCTGCACAGTGTAGAGGAGAGCTCCATGGCTCTGGCTGGCAGATATAAAGCCCCAGCCCAGCTCCAAGTCAAAGCCAGCGAAATGGGTGAGACAGACATTACCATAAGGAGCCCTCACTGAGTCAAATTATATTAAATTGTCATTTCAGACATTGTTGGCGCTGATTGTGGAAGTAACAACATGTTGTATAATTGTCATTTTCATTTCCCCCAATTGCCTCTATCTCGCTCTCTCTCACCCACAGAAGTGAAACTTGTCACTTTTGATGTTCATCAGATGAAGGCCAAGCTCTCCGTTTCCATGGGAGGAGATTACATAAATCTAAGTCCCAAGGCTAGAAGTGTGGAAGGCAATGGTGAGACACTTTAGATGAATCAAGATACTGTAGTCAATGTAGGACAAAAGCAAATGCTTAAAATCATATTGTTGCTACACATTAATCATGTATTCAGTTTTCAGTTGAAGATACACAACTGAAGAGTTAATTACCTGTCAATTGTATTTATAGTGCGTTATCACAATGTCTCAACAGACTACATAAAATATAAGACACAGAACAGAAGAAGGACATGTCACATGAGCAAAGAGATGTCATGACTACAAAGATAATACATTACCAAAAAGCAATGTTACAGTCGCAGCATAGTTCATGAAAAAAGGAACAGTAGTACAAAGAATAACAACAGTAATGAGCCATATTACTCACTGTAACAGCTGGTGGTGTAAGCAAAAACAGTGATATTAAACTTTAAAAAAAGTAACTGACAATGATTTTCAACTTCCTGTCTGTCAGGGAGTGTGTCAGTGGTGTTTGTGAGATATGACAGCATCGGTGACATCCTGAAGCCCAGCACAGACCCAGGTGTCACGGACTACCCGCACTACTCAGAAACAGGGGAAATCACCGTCAACTCCCAAGTCATTGCGGTGGCTGTCAAACCTACTGACATTTACCAACTTGACCACGTCACCTTCACTCTGAAACACAAGCAGGTAAAGATGCTGTACGGCAATGAGCTGACGCTCATACACCTTAACGCACCATAGTACACTGTATTACTTCACTGTTACCAGTCCCCCGGATTGTGTACTGTGTCGTATGTTCTTGTCATAAGGTACAGGCTAGTCCATTCCAGTTTAGGTCATTCTGGTGACAGTTACAACAATAGGTGTTAAATAAAAACCAAACAAGTATGCAGTGCATGGACCAGTGGGAGTGACAGGATCGGCGGGAAAACATTTATCATTCTAAGAAATGTCACAGATTGCATTGCAAATGGAGAGGCTTGCATTTATGGAAAGGCTTTATGTTAACTGCAGCTGTATAACAGCAGGTGAAATAGGCACTACTGTATATCATTCACAAAATAGTGTGTTTATACTGTAAATGTATCTTCTGCAATATTAAAAACTCTGTTTAATTAATTTCCTGCAGATGTCCTGCAGAATCCACAGCCATTGTTGTCTTCATGAAAATACCTTTCTTGATCATTTTCATTTCAACCAAGTTTCCAGAAAGTTTAATTTCAGATTAACACTAAATACGATTTTCCACATGTATTTGTCAACTGTTTCCCTTATGTTGTGTGTCCATGGTTTAACAGATAGGTTATGAATAACATATACTTTGTAATAAGTAACCTTTCAAAACATAACTATTGGTATTTAAATTGTAAATTATGAACTGCATGAAAAGGCATACATTTTCTTTGAATATAATTACATTATGAGAAACACAGTTATGCATACATTAGAAACGTGGTCACACGTGACTATTATGTTCAAGCCTTTTGTTATATTTACACGCGCTGCTTAATATGATACAGTTTGTTATGTTATGATATCACATCGTATCATGCTAACTGAAAACATCCCAGTGGGCCTTAACGTCTTCTCCTCCATTTTGTAATTCCCCAAGCCCATAGACACAGAAGCTGAAGGGACTACATGTGCCTTCTGGGAGTATGAGGTGAGCAGCCTGCAGGGCCATTGGGCTACACACGGCTGTGAGAGACTCAAGGTCAACAGCAGCACTACCACCTGCTCCTGCAGCCATCTCACTCACTTTGCCATACTGATGTCCTCCGGACGTGTTAATGTAAGTGGACCACAGCACACACATATTACAGACATGATTCACTTATGGAGCATGCTATCATCTGACTACGTCACTAAGTCTTGTGTTGTGTTGATCATTTTTAATGTTGAACAAATATAGGATTATATATATTTGTCATTATTTTTTCTAAGGCCAAAAACACTCAATTAAATGTTTAATATAAAAAAGTACAAAATAATGTGAATATGAATATATTGATGTTAATATTGGTACTAATTGGTACTAATACTAAACATAATAATACTACTACTAATAAAAACAACAACAACAATAGTAATAATAATAATAATTATTATTATAATAATAATAATAATAATAATAATAGAAATTATTTTGATTATTATTGTTGTTATTATCATTATTGTTATTATTATTATTATTATTATTATTATTATTAGTAGTATTATTATTATTATTATGATTTGTAGTAGTAGTGTTCATATTCATATTCATATTATTATTGTCATTAGATATTAATCTAGATTTAGCTGTTGATGTAATGTAAAATAGTTTTATAAATAAAACAATCATTTAAAAATATATATTTTTATACAAAGTCCTGAATCTTTAGCACAATGTTAAGCCCTCAAGGTCTTACAAGACACGTTATATTAAATACAGCATGCACAAACACAAAGTAAAGCAGACATAGATGATACATAATAATACATTCTCAACAATACTAAATTCCCATAGTTTGTGAATAAGCATGTTTAATACATCATGTCATGTACTGTATGTTCAATGTGTGTGTGGTGCTCAGCTGGTTGCTCACAGTAACGTCCTGGTACGGATCACCCAGTTGGGAATGGTCATCTCCCTCATCTGTCTGGCCATGTGCATCTTCACCTTCTGGTTCTTCAGTGAGATCCAGAGCACCAGAACCACCATCCACAAGAATCTATGCTGCAGCCTCTTCATGGCAGAGTTCATCTTCCTGGTCGGCATCAACATGACCACCCACAAGGTGAATGCTGACTCTCTAATCCATGTCATACAATTATATCCCACTTCACGCTAAATGCATTTAATGGAATGGAAATTGAATTAAAATGCAATTCAGTTCAATTCAGCTCAGTTGGGTTTAGTTAAAGGTTGCTCAGTGGAATCCATTAGAGTATAAAAGCATAATTTCAGAAGGCTGATTGCACTTAATACACAGCTACAGTATATGCAGTAAATGTGTTGACGTTCTAAAACCTCTCTACTTACTTTTCCCTTTGCCGTTGTGTCGTTTCAGCTTTTTTGCTCTATTATTGCGGGACTGCTGCATTATTTCTTCCTGTCAGCATTTGCCTGGATGTGTATCGAGGGCATCCATCTGTACCTGATAGTTGTAGGTGTCATTTACAACAAAGGCTTCCTGCACCGCAACTTCTACATGTTCGGCTATGGAAGTCCAGCTGTTGTAGTGGCCATCTCAGCAACGCTGGGCTATAGGTATTATGGCACGAGTAAAGTGTAAGTATTTTGCTGTATATTGCTTTACAGAAAGGGACTGAGGTTTTTCATGTTCAATCCTGTTTTGTGAATCAACACTTTGTGTTCTAGGTGTTGGCTGAGCACAGAGAACAACTTCATATGGAGTTTTATTGGACCCGCGTGCTTAATAATTCTGGTAGGATTAGTGCAAATGATTTCATCCACTGAGAAATACAGTATGAATAAACAAACCACTGAAGAGATTAGAGATTGCATCAATAAGCAGGTCTCATTTGACCGCCTTTTGTTTGTTATGTTTGTTTGGGTCTGTCTCTACTTAGGTAAATCTCTTGGCTTTTGGAGTTATCATCTACAAAGTATTCCGACACACTTCCATGAAAAAGCCAGAAATCAGCCACTTTGAAAACATCAGGTAAATACTTTATCTAAAATAATGTGGCTATAATCTATTTACGTATTACAATGAAAATATATATATATATATATATCAATTATTATATTTATGAATAATATCATAGTTATGTATATTTATATAAAATATCATATATACATTTATTTTTTATTGACATAATATTTATACAGTATGTGTGTGTGTGTGTGTGTGCGTGTGTGTACGTGCATTGGAGGGTTTGTCAGCTATAAAACACTTCTGTTTTACGGCCATCCAGCAAACATTTTGCAAACCACTACTCCAACAGAGTATAAAAGAAGGAAACAGAAGCCGTATGTACTTAAGAGCACTAGTAAACACACAATGGCTCATAAAGTGTCCAGGCCATGGCTGTTAGTAACAATACGTGTTATTCAGGACCTTTATATTGTTAACACATACATATTTTGGAAAGTCATTGAAGGGCAAAAAATGTTTAACTATAATTAGTGCTTTGGTCTTTCTACTACCTATTGTATGCTGTTAAATTATAGTAGAGGCATAGCTTTAGTGTACCACAGATGTTGAAAACATGTGAATAACCCACCGTACATGGTACTAGGTCCTGTGCCCGCGGTGCCCTGGCACTACTGTTTGTCCTGGGTGCCACCTGGACGTTTGGAGTGTTGTACATTCTGAATGAGACCACCCTGACAGCCTATCTGTTCACCATCACCAACACCTTCCAAGGGATGTTCATATTCATCTTCCTGTGCGTCCTCTCCAGAAAGGTAACAAGCTTACTATATGTATATTAATAGTATGTGCGTATCAGTCTCCTGTACGCATATTGTACTTAGTCCATTTGATTCTACAGTAATGGGTTACACTCATTACACTAATTAAGATGCTAATTTTCCTTCATATGTATAATTTCCTTAAATGGACAATGTACCGTAACCGCATTCAGTATAATATGATGGTTCTAGAGCAGCCAAATATAAGTGTGTGTGTGTGTACTGCATGAATACACAAGGCATTTCCCAGACAATTCCATCTGGATTTTTTTCCAATCATTTAAGCATTCTTATTTTGTTTTTGTTATTTAATTAACTCATTGTTTAACTGCATTTTGTGCAGAAACACACAAAAATATATATAAGTATATATATATATATATATATATATATATATATTGAAATACAGTATCTAATGTGTTTCCTCACCATTTTCACTTTAGGTTCAAGAGGAATATTACAGACTTTTCAAAAATATGCCGTGTTGTTTTGAATGCTTGAGATGAAGCAAAATATCTTCACGTCTGCTGTTTATATAAAACATTATTCCAATGACAGTTTTGGCCTGACTTTCATAATGAACAATCAATACATAGTACACTTGAAAAAGCAATATATAATAAAGCTTTATGCAGAAAGAAATGCATGTAGCATTTTGTAAATGTGTGTTTGCAGTGTGTTATGTAGTAGTATTCAGGAAATATTAACCTTTTTGCAAAATTATTTTCAATTCAATTTAAGCATTTGTATGATTCTATGCAGATTGCTATACATCTATTTTTCAGAATGTTTATTTTTTCCTGAAATTGAACGTTTTTGTACATGTTCTTGTAAAATAATTGTCATTATAATTATTTGTCTTACATTTCAAATTTAATGTCAGACCGACTTTCAACTTTCCAAGATTTATAAATTATTAAAATGACCATGTTTCTATTGCTTGCTTTGTTGTAATGCATGGGCTATTTTTTGGTGTGACACTATAATAGGGTAAACATCCCCCTCTGCTGGATGTAGTGAGGAACACTGCTTTCTTGTACCACGATGATGTTCTTTTTCTTCATTTAAAAATATCTAAATGTTTTTTGTGTTAACTTTAATATTTTACAGGATCACAAGCTGCCTTTTACTGTAGTTATAGTGTCTGAAGAGATCACATTATCCAAATAATGTAGTTTATTAACCACATAATGAGATTATCTGTCAGTATCTGAATTGAATTTGAATGAAATTGAAATTATTGTTTTACACCAACGCTCTGGTAAGCACATGCTAAAAGTATGACCAGCAAAAATGAGGGACAGTATAGAGGTTTCCAGTGGCCTTTCAGGATAATAACAGGCAAGGTTGTGCCTGGTGCAATCAGTAAGTAACCCTGACAGGAAGAATTGGTACAAATCTGTAGCTGATTGCGGCCTGATGTCATCACAGCGAAGCTGAACATTTCTAAATGTTTTTGCAGCCCAGATCAGCACTGGAGGCTGAAAAGTAAACGTGAACCATCAACTAACGTTTTGATTTTGGTTTAGCCTGGGAGTAAACCACGATGATAAGGGATTGACAACACTTGAAATATGCCAACATGCTATTACATAAAGTGACTATACTGTTTTTGACACAATACAAAATAAGAAGACACAAGAAATATTGTGTAAAATCTAGTATCGTAATGAAATGTTACATTATAAATATCTCTCTTTGCAGTATTACTATGTACAGTGTAAACAATCATAATAGTGAAGCAGAATTGCCTCTAATCTCTTTTTAATAGAACTACTTCTAAACAGAATTGTACAGCGATGCGTGTTCAAATTGACAACACACAATTGAACTAATCAAGTATACACATGCATGCACATTTGGACAAAGCCCTTTGAGTCTCATAGTGAAACGTCCAGCATTTGTTGTGCCTTGGCAGCCTCCCAGTCAACAGATTTACACACAAAGACCACGGATAATATATTTTTTAAGAGAGATTTCAAGGAACGGCACTTCCGCATTTAATTTTTAGAATGAGGGGGGCGACTTTTCGCCCTTTATGCAGACCAGAACAAGCGTTCCATGCAAGTCAATGCGGAATGTACACGGATTTCACCACATCATTTCTCTCTGGGTATTTTGATTACATATGCTAAATCTGAGGCCACCATGTTATTTCTGCAGCAAACGTTTTGAGGTAAATTTACTTTGTTTCAGACCTGGCATGGTAGATTTAGCTGGGCGCTGCTTATGTCAGCCTCCATAGCAAAATGCATTTGGTGACACGCCCACTTAAGAGACTTGCAGCGTTTCATTTTTGCTCCATTGAAATGCATTACAACGCTCTATCTTTGTATAATTGTAAAATATTTGCTATGACTTTTATTTAAAAGAAAATGGTTTTGTAATTTCATAGCCTTTTTCAAATAAGATACTTTAATGTTGTTATTAAAATGTTTTAATTATTTTCTAAATATGCAATAATAAGGTCTAGTTCTCAATCAGCACTTTTTCAAAAATCTTTCATATTGTCCTTCTGAGGTCATTTGAGTCGAAGTGACTGGTCAGCTAGGCATTACACTGTAGACACTTTTCACACACCTTTGCCCCTGTTTGGCAACGGTATTGATCCTCAGCCTGCTCCAAAGCTGTGTTCTGCCCATTGACAGTTCAATACAGTATAAAGGACCTGTCTGATAAATGCTGTGTTCTACTCATGGATCCAACCATGCAGCGAGCCCTCTTATGCTGCCTTGTGGCTCTAGCCAGTAAGTTTCAATAAGAAGGCGTGTATATTAACAATTAGCTCAAGGATATTAACAGGGATATTAACAAGGCTCCACTCCATTCACGTTTGGCTTGGATGTTGATGTCATTGACATAGACAAACTGCATATTTAAATTCTCGCTTGCTTTTATTTGGACAGTTATTTTTTTTTAATAATTAACATATTTTATTTATTCATATAATAAATTACCATGCAACAAATTTTATTCTAGAACTTACATAATTTATATACTGTATATTTTATATATTATTCTTTTTTTTTCCTGCTCCTGTACAATGTGCATTGCAGTAGTTTACTATTACAATAACAGCTGCACAATTAAGATGTGTGAGTGAGTGAGTGAGTGAGTGAGTGAGTGAGTGAGTGAGTGAGTGAGTGAGTGAGTGATAGAAATAGCCAGGTATAGACTCCTCATTAGCATGTATATAAAGTAATGCCATACATTTAATTTAACTTTTGTCTCACAGTTATAGCATCAGAAGGTATCAGCTACGGTGAGTTTTACATATATCTCATTAAAAATGCAAGATTTATTTTCAAATTATATAAAAAATTAAAAGCTTAATATTTAAAATAAGTAAACATTATTATTATTATGATTATTATTATTATTATTATTATTATTATATTTCAGTGCCAAGCCTGAACTTTAAGAAAACATATTCTTACAAATATGAGGGAGTCATGAATTTTGGACGTGGCATGCCGGACATGGCAGAGTCTGGTATAAAGATCACGTGTATGGTCCAGATTATTGGTATAACTGCACAAACCTTCTTGCTTCAGGTAAGCCAGTCACTAATGACAAACAAACAAAGTTAGTAATATGATGTACTTTTAATTATTGTGAATGTGTACAGTTATATATATCACTCTACTGGATATATCACTGTATATATCACATCATATATTGTAGTATGTATTGTGAAGTGTTGGAAGTCTCACTGTATTTCACTGTAATCACACGGATCATGCAGTTTTTTGAATTTACTGGTACAAAGGTCTCAGAACTGGCTGTAGAGGAGTTCAGTGGCTTGCCTGGGAAAAGCCCCTTCAACGCTTCCCCAAAACTCACCAAGCGGGTGGCTGACTTGCTTGTCAAACCTTTCATGTTTGAATATGTCAACGGTCATGTTGGCCAAATTCATGCACCCACTGAAACACCTGACACAGTTGTTAACATCGTCAGAGGTATAGTTGGCTTCTTCCAAGTCACTGTTAAGACCACTCAGAGAGTCAATGAGCTTGAAGAGGTATGTAATAAAATCACTTATAATCTAGTGAATCATTTTTATTTCACTATTTATGTGTCTCTTAGTCTACAGAAAAAAATTAAACATAAAAAACGAATTATTTGTAGGTCGGCATCCATGGAATGTGCCAAAGTAACTACGCTATTGATGAAAACATCCAAACAAAAGACATGATCATCACTCAAGTGGTTGATTTGAATAACTGCAGACAGAAAGCAGAACACTACAGTGGAATGGCCAGCGCAGTTGTAGACCACGTAGGCACGAAGGTGTGTGCATCTCAAAGTGGCTGAATGTGATGAATTGTGCAGGAGGCTGTCTTTCAGTTGTCTTTGTCATCCAATTTAGAAAGGAGATTCAGTAATTTCAACTGTAAGATACATCTACACAGTGAAACCGTCCGAAGAGGGAGGTTTAATTGCCTGGGCCCAAGGCCTAGAGCAACAACATTTTAGTCCCTTCAATGTGAAGGGTGGCAGCTTCAAAATGCAAGCAATGTAAGTCACACTGTTCACTCATCCTTGATGTCACTCATCATTCATAATGCAATTCATTTTGTACAGCCAATGTTCTATAACCTCGTGAGAAAGTCCTGATCTCATGAGCTTAATTTTTATTTTGCCATGAGTAACTCTCTAGAACCTCTCAATGCAAAAGTGTTTGTCGACCGTGTATAAAATAGCCAGGCCAATCAGTGTTTCCCCCAATATTATGAATCTCTGGTTGATTTTATTTTCTTTGGGTGAGATAAAGGTAGGTTGTCCAATTATACTGTATGTAAGGAAGCTATATTGACATTTTTTAGAGGTGCCTTTATGTCAAACGCTTTTCAGTGTAAGGGTTCCACACTGATTCTCAGCCAAATGGAATTAGAGCTTGCAAGATCAGGGTGGTCTCAAAATTCTAAATGTTCCCTTCCGCAGGAAGGAACTGATACTGCTGGGTGTGACAAACACCGCAGGAACACCTACACCGGGTCCCATGGTGAATAAAGGAAATCTGGTTCATAAATTTGTGACACAGGAGTTCAATATTCCCATTATGATGCAAAACCTTATGGACCCTGTGCCAAAGGTGGGTTATCATTAAATCATTACATATGTGACATTACAGTACATATTTTAACACAATAGATGCTTGATAGTTGAACCTTGATTCACACCACGCCTTAATAAAGAAGATATAAAGCAAGGAAGAAAGAATATCTCTCTCCTGAATAACAATATTAGGTCAAGCAGCAATAACAGAGTGTGATGGTGATACCAAAGAAATGCAATATCTCCAAATGTTTTACAGGTTATAGAAATGATAAAGCATTTGGCCCAAGCAAATATCTATGGCATTGATAACGCAACAACCGAGGATACATTTAAGATAATTCAACTTCTTCGTGTGGTTTCCTTTGAAGACCTAGATGCAATATGGAAGCAATTTGCAGGAAATGAGGAACACAGGTGAGTTCTCATAGTGTCAGAAGATGTAATCTTCTTCTTCATGCAAATGATCCCCCAAAAAATAAAAGTTTCCTCTAAATTGTAGTGTTTTGTTCCAAATTAATGTATATTCCCTTGTGGTTTTTAGACGTTGGTTTTTGAACATGATTGTTGAAATCAATGATGCGAGAATCCTGAAGTTCTTGGAACTGAGGTTCAATGCTGAAGATGTGTCCACCAATGAAGCTTGGCAAATGGTTCTGCTGACATTTAACCATCTCCAGGCTAAATCTGAGTTGGTGGAGCTGGCTAAAGTATGCCCTCACTGAAGGCACCGTATTGTCATACATATTGTAATCGCTTGATTTATTTTTTTCAAAGCATCGGCTGCTTAGAATAAACTGTATTATATTGGCTTAATAAGAAATTTGACTAAACTAATATTTAAATCAATCTCTACCGTCTTTATATTCGCAGGGGTTCTTGACAATGCCCTTCTGTAAGGCTAATCCACAAGTCTGGCACACTGTGGTACTATCTTATGGCTCGCTGGTGTATAAGCTCTGTGCTTATAACATAACTTGTCCAATGGCTGCTGTTCAGGTAAGCAAACAATGAAGAGAAAATATTTTTTTTATCCAAAGATAAGATTTTATCTGTACAACTGCAAGCAGGTAAGAGTTAGACATCGCCTAACATTGCCTAAGGATGCTTACAGGTCAAATAAATAGTGTCCCACTCTAATTTTATAGTAGGACATTGAGTCACACGAGCCTATAATCAGGCCACATGTAAACGTACATAGTCTGCTGAATTTAAATTAACTTTTAAAACATGTAGATTTTGTTTGAATATTGCGGGGAGGAGGGTACTCCCCCGGAAAAGTTTGAGAATCAAACACTTGATTTTCTTTATTCTGGTGAATTCTTATGGAGCATTTTATGCATGAATGTATGGTGGTAATGTCTTTTTATTTAAAGGAAAACATAAAATACAGGAACCCTGGCACAATTAGAAATTTATGAAAACTATTGCAGAAAGTTTTATCAAACTATGTATTTCGCTATTTCTCTGGTAGACATAGGCCTATTTTATTATTATTTCAATATTTTCCAGCATAGGCCTGATTTAATTAATCTACTCTTCTGTCCTATTTTCTATGTGGGGAGTAAATATGCATGTGACATAAATCAACAATCAATTAATTCATTTTAATTAATGTGTTAACCCCTGGACTTCAATCAAAAGTTAGGTGAAGCCAATCTACTGGATATGTGCCCTAAAATGTCAAAGGTTTATTTAGCAGTGAACGTGTTTTGTCATTCACTGTAGCCTCTGCTGGACATGGCCAAGGGTGGTCTGACAAGAGGCAGTGAAGATGACATGGTCCTCGCTCTGAAAGCCTTGGGGAATGCAGGTCACCCAGGCAGCATTAAGACTATCATGAACTTCTTACCTGGAGTTGCAGCCAATCCTGTAAAGCTCTCAGACAGTGTGCTGAGCGCTGCTGTGCAGTCTATGAGGCTCATAGCTGTCAGAGACCCACACAAAGTAAGAGCAGTGGAAAATTACAGTTTATAATATGACACA
Organism: Speoplatyrhinus poulsoni; assembly: GCA_025447795.1. NCBI lineage: Eukaryota > Metazoa > Chordata > Actinopteri > Percopsiformes > Amblyopsidae > Speoplatyrhinus > Speoplatyrhinus poulsoni. Next base: position 19,558 of record JAOEGT010049263.1, read on the forward strand.
TATATTGTTATACTGTATCAACATCCTGCTGTCACTAACATTCCAGCCTTAACCTACAATTGAAATATCATTACATTTACATTTACGGCATTTGGCAGACGCTTTTATCCAAAGCGACTTACATGTAGTACATGTGTCAGAAGTTGGACAGGTCGTATACCAGCAATTATAAGCAAACAATATTCTAAATAGTACAAATAATAATGTCATTATACTGTACCTATTACCACGTAATCAAACATATAAAGTGCAATAGGTAATGGCTTAGCTAATAAAGTGCAATAGGTAATGTCTTATCTAATAAAGTGCATAACATTTAATTTTATTTATTTATTTTTATTTATTTTTAAATAGTGAGAGAAGGGCATGAGAAGTAGTGTAAGACTTAAGAGCATGAGATGTTGACAGGGGGATTCAGAGATGACACTCTCAGATAGGAGAAAGTGCTAAGTGGTGGCGAGGTCGCTGGTCAAGGTACCAAGGTGGATTGTGAAGAGATGTGTCTTGAGTCTCTTCCGGAAGATGGGTA
>JAOEGT010049274.1:0-20086 GCA_025447795.1 Speoplatyrhinus poulsoni
TCATGACCATAGGTGAGGGTAGGAACGAAAATTGCCCGGTAGATCGAGAGCTTTGCCTTCCGGCTCAGCTCTCTTTTTGTCTCAAGGGTGCGGACTCATTCCCTACCCGGAGTAGGCACTCGGAGAGGCGACTTGCTGCCCTGAAATCACCCAGCTCTGTTTATTTTCAGGTTTCCAGTATTTGCTTTAGTCATGGAACTATTTAAAGGAACAGTGTGTAAAACTGAGTATAATTTATGCTCTGGCTTGCTGTTGTTATTGAATGCATTACCTGGAAGGTTTAAAAATGTGAAACATTTTTAGGAGTCGTGAGTCAGGTGTGTTGGAGCAGGGAGCCATCTACAACATATGCAGGGCAGTGTGTCCCCAAAACCGTGGATAAGAGCCACTAAGCTAGACGGATGTCTAATAATATCAATATGATTAGATATAGGAATTCCACTTTTGTAAAGTGTCAGTAGATGGATTTACATGGACACCTTCTGTCATTCTGAATAAAGCTTTCCGATTGAGTGAAGATTTCTGGTTACATGTTAACATGGGATTTATTCTGGTAGGGTCAAGGGGTTACCATGATCTGTCACAACTAATCGGAATAGACTGTTTATGGCGGATGGTGGGGCGTTCCTTTATTTGAGCGACTCGCTGTTTGGAGTCTCATACAGTGTTTCAGCCCTGAACCAAAGAAAATGTTCTATCTATGTGATGGACAATAGTTTATTCAATCTTGACCCTTAACATGCACACATTATGTAGGCTAGCTAGGCTTAATGATGTCCGCCGGCCCCTTGTGTGTCCTTGCAGAGCATGCAGGCTGTCCTGTCAGAACTGACCAAAGAGGAGCTGTGTGACTTCAAGATGAGCCTGTGTCAGAACAAGGGCAAGTTCACCCTGCTTCAAGTGCTGCCCTGCGACGTCCTGGACCTGGTGGACCTCATGATCCAGGTGCTGGGTAAGCACACGGGCTGGTCTCAGATCAGTCTTGGGGTCACAGGATTGATCTAGGGGGGTCGTGAGATTAAATGCAATCCGCTGCAGTGTCATCTAGAGCAGATGGTCCAGAATGTGCGTTTCTAATGGTGGTCATGGTTTTCTTACACTTTATGTTGTGTTCGTAATGCTTTATTAAATCAGCATGTTGGTGGTAAAAATGACACAATTAGCTAACTTTACTAAAGATGGCTAACTTCAACACGGAAACTAGCTGTAGCTTTTGCTTAGCAGTAGCGCACGATGGTCACTCACTGTCTGTTGCAGGTCACGATTTTGCCCTCAAATCTGCCTTGAACGTGTTGGAGAGCATCCACAAGCCAGACGAGGCCGGGGAACTGGAAAAGATGTGCAAGAAGGGTAATTCTGCTGGGCTTGTTTGTCATCTGCTGTTGTCTAAATGTTTCTAGATTCATGTATAGTAGGAGAACATCATGTAAAATGTATGGCAAACTGTAGATGTCCGTAATGTTCAATGTCATTGCTTGGTGACACTTTGATGAGACACCCATTTAGTTATATCCAGTGTCTTAGATGTACATGTCCCTAATGTTCAATGTCATTGCTTGGTGACACTTTGAGACACCCATTTAGTTATATCCAGTGTCTTAGCATTTTTTTTTAACCGCGTTGCCTTTCCCTCCTCTCGCCGGCAGTCTTGATCCGCTTTGAGCTGAAGCAGGACCTGATCAGGAGACACAAAGTGCTGTACGAGGGCATCGCCCAAGCGGGCCGCCAGCAGTTGCTTGACAAGGTCTATGTGGACCCCCGCGTCTCCACCTGCTCCTACGGAGGAGTGGACCCTTTCCACGAGGTCCGCGCGCACCCCCCCTACCCCCCGCGGCTCCCCGCCCCCGACACCCTCGTCGCGGCGACCAATTTGTTCCGTCTGCGGCGAGAAGACGGGGCGCTGGTGAAGACCGTGGTGACCACTGGGATTCCCGGCATGGGCATGTCGGTCTTGGCGGGCAAGTTCGGCCTGGACTGGGGTGAAGACAGGGCCAACTGGGTGAGTGAAGACGCCCCCCCCCCCTCCCTACACATTGAAACGCATTGTGAAGCCAAGGGGCATGGTTGTTTGGCAATGGAGCAGTGCGAGTGAATACGGAGACTGTTGAAGGCAGGGTCGTTTGCTAACGTCACCTCCCCTAGATATTGAAACTTTGTTTATGTTCCTATTTACGCAGCCAGGGCTGTGTAGAAGCGCCGGATACTTCTTTCAGCGCGCACAGAACTGTAGAGATAGCGGAATGCCAGGAAATATTTTGTGACAGTTGGCAATAGCTGACATACTACATCTTTTAAAGCATGCTGCTCTTCGTGTTCCTGGAAGGACTTCTAGCGCCAAGCGCTAGGGATGGGCCGATATATGATTTAAGCGTTTATCGCAATAACAATACTGAAGATTATCGTGTTGTTTCATTATCGTGATAATCGTGAATATCCTCACATGTATGAATATTTTATTGTCTTCAATTGTACAGTACAATTGTATTGATTAGGTTACTTTATTAATACCCAAAGGTCGATTTGTTTGGCAGTGAAAGAATCATCCTCGCAGTTCATCATGACAAAGGCAACCGACAAACATGGATTCTAACAGTTCATAGAACCATACATATTCATACATGTATACATGTATATGTAAAATAAGAACCTGTATAAAATCCATAAAACTATTATAATAAAAATACTATCATCTGACCAGTCTAACCAGTGCTGCTTAATAAACCAGTGATTTACTAATGTATGTATTAGCCTGCATCTTTCCAGTCAATCACCACCATGGCTGAAGGCTTAGCCATTGTGTCCCTACATAAAAAAAAAAAATGCATTTGTTGAAATACTGGTTTAAAAACCTAAATAAAATCACACAAAATGATACAGTATGTGTCATGATAATAAAAATGTTTGTCATAATAACAAAATGTAAGTGATTATATAGGTTTTAGAGACATTTTAAGAAATGTATATAATAAATAATTGAGAAAATATCGTCTATCGCTATTATTTTGACCAGGATAATCGTGATATTATTTTTTCATATGGTCCCATGCTTACCTTAATATATATTGTTAGGAAGCAACATCGCTATTCCTGGTAGAATGAAACAATATGACAACTATAGCTGTCCGATTTATTCTATGTTGGCATCTGTCGTTCACAGGACTTCCAGTATGTGTTGTGGCTTGCGTTCCACAGCCTCTACCATATAAGGAAGCACAAACACTTTGAGTCGGAGATGTCCATTATGGAGGTGATAGGCCATCAGGTGTGCCGTGAAATAAAACACCTAGATTACCTGGAGGACCCCGACTGCAGGTTTCTCATCATCATGGACTCTTTCGACTGCTACCAGTCTCCACTGAACTGGGAGGTACGGTACATGCAGATTGACTGTAGTGCGACCCCTCTTGGTGACGCTATATAGTGTATATGTATGTGTATATATTTTAGGAAGCTTGACTTGTGTTTCTCCTGTCCTCTCCAGAACACTCCCGTTTTAACTGACATCCACACTCCGGCAGACCAGGACGTTCTGATTGTCAATCTGATTCGGGGCAATCTTCTGCCTAATGCCCGCATCTGGATCCTGGGCAGACGCTCAGCTGTCTCAACCATACCGTCTCATTTCGTAGACGTTGTCACAGAGATACAAGGCTTTAGGTGTGTGTGTGTGGTTAGGGAGGTGGGTGCAATGCTAGTCAATGTGCACGTAATGTAAATTATAACAACGTTCACCGTAACAACTGTTTTAGTGGTGATAAAATATGACTGACGGTTAAAAATGTGTTAAACTTTGCAAAAGTTTTTTTTCCGAGGTTCACACTTGGAATTTCTGGAATATCGTGTAATTTTTAAAAGTATTTTCCAGACATGGAAAGTCAGGGATTTTTATAATTTTTTAGGTTGAAGCTTGGAAACTCAGAGAACTTTGCTAGCATTACATTTTCATTTTAGTTGCCATTCATCAAAATCTTACTGGATGTGGTATTATATTTTGAGATGACTCCACAAATCATGAAATTTGTCTAAATTCTTACATGATTAGTACATACGCAAAATTTCCTCACATTCATTTTCTTTTTTTTGTTACTCTACTGGCTGTCACTTATTTATTTTGTATTTTTTTATTGTCAGCCTACTGACTGTCACATTTGACTTGGAGTGGAAACCTTGTCTATCCTTTCTCCAGTTAAACAAATCCTGAAGCATTTGTTTCCTGCCAGTAGACTACAATGATCATAACCAATGACTTGAGTGCAGCTGAATTAAATGTAAATCCAGTCAAACGTAACGCGAGACCTTCTCTCCCCCCCAATCCGTCCAGTGACGAGATGAAGGACGACTACCTGATGAGACGCTTCAGTGACAAGGAGCTCGCGGGGAGAATCGTGGGCCACTACAAGCGCACGCCCTCGCTCAGCATGCTGTGCCGGCAGCCGTTCGTGTGCTGGATGGTGGCCACTCTGTTTTCACGGAGTCTGCTGGAGCCGGAGTACGGCCGGAACGCCCCCAAGCTCACTCCCTTCTACCTCCACATCATGGTGGTCCAGACCAACCGCAAACTCTTCCGCTACTATGGGCAACAGGAGAACCAGCTGGTAGTGTGATCGTCTCGATCGTCAATAGGGTCATATCAGTTATCGACAGAGCTAGCTTAGTGTGCATCAACGGCAGCGTCAGTTATTCTCAAGAACGTTAACTAACGTTGGCTAACTTTGAGTTCAAATGAAAACAATGTCTTTCCGGCGCCGCCTCCTCACACGTTGAAACGCATTACGCAAAGCGTAGTGCTCTGGTAGTACTATGGCTTTGTTGTTGTATATGAACCAAGAATTCCTTGCTTCATATAGCTATCTCCTCTTAAGTGAAGAGTGTGTGTGCTGTTTTGTCCCACCCCTGTTGAATAACTCTTCCTCTCCCCACAGAGATGGTCAGATAAGGACAGGCAGACGTTGATGAAGATGGGAAAGATGGCCCTGAAGATGTTGGAGAAGAACACCTGTGTGTTCTACGAGGAGGACATCAAAGAACACGACCTGGATTTGAAAGAGGTCACTGTGTTCTCTGGCCTCTGCACTGACCTCCCCACAGAGTCAGCCAATGGGAAGAGGAAGTACTGTTTCATACATTTGACTGTCCAGGTAAAGCCCTGCAGTACTAAGTTTACATAGCCAATAGGTTCTATTATCTTGCCATTAATAGTAAATGTGTGTTTAAAAAAAATAAAAACGAAAATAAGCATTTGTAAATGTGCACACTGGAGAGCTAAGTGACGTCGTACATTTATCACATCGGGTCTTACAGGTTAAGGTTCTCTGTTTTGGTTCAGATGTGTTTTGAAACACACATTCTATCCAGTGCTATTTGACCTGTTTTAATATAATGTATTATGTCTGTGGCTTTACACCTGCCCAGGAACCTCAGATGAACATTAGCCTATATGGCTTAACTCGACCATTAAGCATATTTGTCATAAAACCATATTTGGCGCTGTAATTTTAATAAATAAAAAAACAGTGAATGCAGATATGGAGCTATGCATGGCATAGGTCAGTGGTGTCTGTAAACTGTTAGAGTAACTGCACCATAAATTATGTTTTTTGATGAGAGACACATTAACACTGGTGTTAATATTCCCGTTTTTTCTATAAATCTGGATTTAATGGGTTGGAAATGGCTCTATAGGTCGTATTCCGATAACAAAACACTGAATGGCTTGTTGTTTGTTCTCAAGGAGTTCATGGCCGCTGTGTACATCTTCCTAATGTACTTCATGAACGCGAAGAACGTGCTGGAGACCTCGCCGCTGCACTTCTCCATGACGTTCACCGAGAGCAAGTCGCCGGCGGACCTGTACCGCTCTGCCATCAAGCGCTGCCTGAGCGGCCCGCCGGGCCACTTCGACATGCCCCTGCGCTTCCTTTGCGGCCTGCTCTGCGAGGATGTCCACCGGCAGCTGCTGGGCGCCATGCTGGCCCGCAACCGCGACCCGCACGTCGGCGGCGTGGAGGAGGTGGTCAAGCTGCTGCAGAAGGCCAGCAAAAAGGCCCCGGACGACAGGCAGGGCAGCCTGGCGGAGTGCCACAGGGAGCTGACCCAGAAGGACGAGTGAAGCTCTACAGTCTGGCCTCTGAGCGGCTCACCGTGAACCATCTCGTCTGCTCTCGCTCACTACTTGGCTGGCTGGTTGGTGGCTATGGCGATAACGTTTGACTGAGATGTAGCAACTGTTTTTTTGTTGTTGTTGGTACATTTGGTGCATTGGTACGCCCTACGGTGTTGAGAAGCAAACTGCTGATGCAGCAGTTGGACACTAGGGGGCCTCATTTGCAAACGCAGCCTGTGTAGAAAAGACTGAGCACGCCACTTTCTGCACCAAGTCATGTATTTAGAACAAACAAATTTGCTCTAAAGTTTACCTATCTCTACGTAAAATTATGGGGGGAAAGAAATAGCATTGAATTAAACCATATTAAGGCCCAGGCATACTACCAAATGGTAAATGGACTGCATTTATATAGCGCTTTTATCCAAAGCGCTTTACATTATTTGACTCACATTCATACACCGATGGCGATGTCAGGAAAGGAGACACCTGACCACCGGGAGCATTTAGGGTTAGGTGTCTTGCTCAAGGACACCTCGACACTTGGTGAGGGGTTAGCGGGGTTCAAACCAGTGGCTACCTATCGCCCCGCTCTACCACTGCGCCAATTGCCGCCCAAATGAGTGTCCTCGTGAGCGCTCGGGCTGTTCCAAGCATACTTCACGTGGACGCATTGGCTATGTCTGTATACAAAAAAACTTTAGAATTAGCGATATTTATTACTATGATTATGTGCACACTTTGTTTCCTATGAACAATATTGGTGTTGTTAAGAAATATATTTGATATGCCCAAAACACTTAATTGTGAGTAGGCCATTCATTGCAGTCTGTAGTGGGTTTCAGCCTGTCACACATGAGCAGTCAACGTGCACATGTCCGACGGAACAGTTTGGAGGTGCGTGGGCTTAAAGCGCAACAATATACGTTTTTCCACGTGCAGTCCGTGGACGCGGGAAGTATGCCTGGGCTCATGTGTTATAATAACAAAGTAAAACTCCATGGAGGATACTCAGAGATTAATAATGCAGTACTGCGTGGATCTTGTATTTCTTTTTTTTTTTGGCAGTAATTGTTGACATTACACAATAGTCATGTTGCCTATTATCTTATATAAAGTGTTACATGTTTACTGCTAGGTTTACTGCCTGGTTAAAAGGCTTACTGAATGTATCAAATCATTCAAATGTTCTACATAGTAGGTATTTTAACCTTACTTTAAGGCTGTTTATTGTTCACTTAGGTGTGTGGGGGTTTTAACTAGCCTGGTGTATTGTGACCGGATGTTTGGAAGGTCTGGATCTTATTTCGGAAATCAACCGCATTTTTACTCTGCTTCAGACAGAGGACTTTTTTTATTTCAAGACAGTTCAAGACCACAGTTGCGTGAATATCATAACATTACCAGTGCATTGTCTATTATTTAACCTAATCACTGTGATTGGATGTAAAACGCCCCGGTTCAAAAACAAGTGAATGAAAAGGAATCTTAATATTTGTGCGTTTTTATGGGATCTTGAAGATCAATTTGAGAAGTGCCTATGGTTTGTAAGTGTGTCATGCATTGTGGGGCTTGCACTGGTCTGGTCTTGGTCTTGACTCGGTCCTGCCCTGCCTTGGTCATGACTTGGTCTCAGGTTAGGTGGTCTTCACTACAACATTACTTGTTTAACCAGATTCACTTGAACAGTGAACAGGGTCTACACGCTCCAGTGTGAAGTGTCAACAGTCATTGCATCCTACTGGGCGTAGACCTCTGGTTCATTTATTATATTGTACTATTGGAGCAGCATTTCACCAATCGCTGTTGCTTCAAACCACCATTTCCACTGGACTTCAGCATCATCGCCACCCTGCTGGCGACCGATCATGGCGACTGTGAAAACGCTAAAGCAAACAGGGTTTTGGGACTACAATCTCAGAGAAAATTCATCTAAGCAATAGGTGGGTGGAGCCAGTCTAGGTTATAACGGTGTGGCTAGAAGGTAGTTGTTGTAGGGCAACATTTTGCATAATTATTTTATACGGTGAATTTAGCATGCATAAGTAGCTAACCATGCGAGGTTTTATAAATCTGACTTTGTTGGCGTATGCATTTACCTTATTTGTACTTAAGGTTGTGGTTTTTTTCTGACTACATATGTTGTGGAGTTATATAAATGAGGCCCCAGAAGAGCCTAAATTAGTTTTTTATTTATACTATGTATATTAAGTGTGCAAAGGGTGTGGAAAATCTAATTCTTTATTTGTTTTTGTTTTCATTACTTTTTTAAATAAAGTTAACATGGATCATAATGTAATTATGTAGACTACATAGCATTGTATTTATTTCATATTGCAACAACAATCGGGTAACTTAGCAGTTCGTAACCTACAATTACAATAATTAAGGTGTAGATTGGACGTGGATGTGATTCTGGGCACGTTGGAGAGTTCACCATCTGGCATATTGTGGTAAATGTAGGAAATCTTGAACACAGCCTGACACAGTTTTCATAATATTTCATGTTCTTGGTCCAGGTGTCTTCCAGATGTTTCCACCAAAAGATGGTATGAAGTAAAGGCAATTGGGAAATGTAAGAGACATATATGTATGCTGTTATAACAGCCCTAAACTGATTGCCAAGTTAAAATGATATTACGCATATGCAGTTTTGCGTGTATATGTGGTATGAGTGTCCACCTCTACAGGATATTGTGTGGTGGTGCAGCCAGACCAGGGGGAGATGGGTGCAAAAGAAACGGTCATACACTGATTCACGACACCAATAAACCACTTTTCTTTGTATTGTGGTAAATTCAACTTAAGGAAAACGATGCTTCCACGTCCAGCTGGGAGGAGGCCTCGGGGAATACCCAGGACTAGGTGCAGAGATTATCTCGTCTCGGAACGTCTCAGCATCCCCCAGTCAGAGCTAGATAATGTGGCTCAGGACATTGTAAGTCAATACACATTATGTCAAATTCACCAAATATCTCACCGCATTTTATCTTACTGTTCTCTGTGCATAATGAAAAAATAATACGATGCTTCGACACATCCCTGGCTCAGTAAATTGGAACATAAACAAAGTGGAGCGATACTGTTTTGAGTTAAGATGGAAGTTAGCATGTGAGAATGACTGACAACATTTACAGCATTTAGCAGATGCTTTTATCCAAGGCTTCAACAGGGCTGCAAGGCAGGGTCTGTCATCCTTGAGAACATCAAATCAAAACAAACTCTCAGAAGCTCCGCTACACATTGAAACCCATTGTGAAGTTAAGCGGCATGTGAGCAGTGGTCGCTACAGGCACGTCTGCTCCATTGTGTCCAAGGAACTTCACAACAGTAGCGTGTGCTTTTATTTGCTAATTTTGGTACTAATACTGTTAATACTGTGTGTGTGTGTAGGACCCCAGGTGTCTGCTGCAGGGTTAAGTTTGGTGACGATAGTCTAAAGCTGTCTTTGTCTCCCCCATCAGGCAGTTCATGTGAACAGCAGTGTTGTAAACACGATGACTGCCAAGATGGAGGTCTCTATATAAAGAAGGCTGAGCCGGTCACCTGGGCACGCCTATCTGCCAACCCTTCCACAAGGTCAACACCAGGGGGAGACAAACGCAGCATAGCTCTTAACCCACCCCCTCCCTGTAAAGAGTTTCACTATTCTCCAGTGTCTTAGCTCTAATAGCTCAAATAGAAATATTCATGGGATTGTCTTATACACATACGCTAGGCTGTATGTGACAGCAGTTGTGTAGCTCTGACAGAAACAAATACATTTATTTATTTAATTACTTCGTTTAGAAGTGTATAAGGTGAAAGGAGTTACCAAAATATGTGAAAGTTTTCAATATTATATAATTATCTTCTTACTCATAGTTTACACATGGTATGTTATTGGCTTCTGTCTTATTATTATTATTCTAATTATTATTTGCAATTACAGCAATCACTATTCTAATGGCCATGTAAATAAAAATCTAACCAGTCTAGATCTCTGCCTGGCTACAAATCTGTGCCAGATGTTTATGAATACAGTGCAATGCCTGTTAGGTCTTATGTCCTGCAGCTCTTGCTATATTTGTACACACTGGCGTAAACAAAATACTGTGTGCCTTAAGTAAATAAGTTAATATATCACACTTATTGTTCACATTACACTTTATTTTGTCTAGCAAATGGTCTTCCTTCCTGCCAGCTGATATGGATGGCTGTGATTAACCATTCATTGTGAAGATGCCTTCCTTGGGGGCAATAGGGGTTTATGAGTGATGACGAGCTCAAGCATTCAGACTGTCTGTGTGTAGACGGCGTCTGTGTTGCCAAGTCAGTACCAGTGAATGGAATATGCTGTCATTTGCCACGCAGGACAAGGTAGGCCATCTTCCATCATCATCCTGCTGTTTAAAAAGTCATTGTAATGCTGTCTCGGTTGTAGCAGGTGATGGGTTTGGTGTGTGTGTGTGTTCAGGCGGGGGGCGTTAGCGTCATGGCAGCAGCGTGCACGGTGAATGCTGCGATGCTGATCTGTCGCTTGACTTCCCTCCAGGCCTCCTGCTGATCAGGTGAGTTCTTAATGTCAAACAGCGCGTCGTAAATTCCCGGGAACGACTCGCCTGCGTATTTGTTATGACTGCTGGGAGCAAAGATCACATGCCTATAGGAGAGAAACAGAAGTAGAGCATTCATTCTTAAAGCTGCTGCTTAGTTGTTTGATTTAGACACAAGTCAGAAGTGTGGCTGAGTAAGACAATGACACTGGAGATGGAAGAGGAAACATTAGTGGCCAAAAAGAATGCCTCCTCGGTAGCTTGGAATGACTTGTTCCAGTGCAATATGAAAATGTGTTCTATTCATGTTATTAATATATTTTGATGCATTTTCCCATAACCTGTGTGTTTTTACTTAGGTTTAAAATATTTAAATGAATATCGATATTGCAATTATAATAATCAATATTGCAATATAACATTTTATCAACATCGTGCAACCCTAGTATACGTGTTTAATGTGCATAGTATGTATATGTATACTGTGCATACTGACCTGTAGAAGGGTCTGTCAGGTAAACCTAGAGGGTCGATGAAGGCCCTCTCCAGGTACATTAGTTGGTCATTCACCATACGCACCTCTAGAGAACTGACACACACACACACACACACACAATGCAACTTTTAGGCAGAGGGACACACGTGCTGACAAGAGGCTATGTATCAGACGTTCAGCACAAGTTGCTTTTGTGACAAATGGCTTTTAACTGGTTGAGGCTGAGACTAGAGGTCTTCACTGATCCTCCGAGACCCGACCCGAGACCCTACCAGGTCCAACTTTTGAGTGTTTGACTCTGATCTGATCTGATCTGGGTCAGGTTAGACATAAATACTATGATTCTCGGGTAAATGCGATTTACCGACTGGACCCGATAATTATGTAGCTCTTAAAAAAAAAAAAAAAAAAAAAAAAAAAATTTGGACCTGAACAAGTATGGGTCCGTTTAAAAAAATAAATCCACGATACTTCGGGTCTGTTAGGATCGGATCTCAATTTATACGTTTTTAATTTATGCAAATTGGGTCGGGCGAAAAATGCTTTGGTTAATTTCAGATCGGGTCAAATGTTTTTGACTCGTGAAGACCTCTAGCTGAGACTTAATTTTGTGTAATGCACGAGTGTGTGATCTTTGGCCACAAGAGGGCAGTGATAAGCAAGCACTGCAATGGCAAGGCAGCTTTACTGTAAAGCACATTTCATACTGGGTGACAATTCAATGTGCTTTACACACTGTAATGTGCATGCATGTGTAACGGTGCTCAGCGGTAGCGCTGTGCAGTAAGTAAGTAAATATAAGGATTAATTTAGGAAAGATTATTATACATGTACTGTACAGCAGGGCTATTCAATTCTGGTCCTGGATGGAGGCGTTATCAGGCTTCTTTAACGACCCATTAATTTGAATCAGGTGTGTTGGAGTAGAGATATACTTGAACATATGGAAGCACCCATATGTTCAATTACTTATTAGGTCACATGCCCAGTGGTAGTGAATTTGCCACACACACACTTACTTTGTTCTGTCAACATTGTGAAGGCGTGTATGGAAGTCCCTTGCTGCAACAGTGAAATTCTCCACCGCAGAAAATAACGAATCTGGAGAACAAGGTGTTGTGTTTAAACACTCATCCATTCTGAGATCCTTAATTCATTAAAATATAATTATTTTGAATGGTAATAAGGAGTATAAAGCTGAGCTTTAAGGCAGGGTCAGTTATTCTTGAGAACTCTTGCTGACTTTGAGCTAAAATTAACAGTGAGCTCTATTTTAACGGTCTAAAGCGTGAGGTGCAAATTGCATTTAGGGCGTGTCCAAATCCATTTTTGCTGAGTCAGTGAGCCAGGTGCATGGATCAAAAGTGTTGCACGTACTCTCTTCATTATTCATGGCCGTAACATACGATAAGTATGTGTATGAGTAAGGTTGTGGCTAAATAGCCTACTTGTTCCTGATTGGATGAAATCCAAGCTTCTGAGGGAGTTCGCTTTGATTTGATCTCCAAGTTAGCAGACCCTACTTTTAATAAGAATGAGGCTTCATGATGGCCACCTACCAAATGTCACAGTGTACCTCTCCATCTCGTCAGGATGCTGCTGTGCCAGCTTTGCGATGCTCTCAGCGTACTTCCCCAGCGAGGCCGCGTACTCCGTGGTGTCCAGGGGGAGGAGCCGTGAATCGGCCAGTCGAAAGACCAGGGCGCCCCTCACCTGCGCCACGGCCCGAAGCCGGCGGAAGGAGGGGTCGTAGAAGTTGGCCACGATGTCGTAGGTCTCGTACACGCTGTGATACACAGGGTAGCTGCTGTAGCGCTCTGTTTTCTAGAAGGGCGGACACAAACAAACACACACACACACACACACACACACACACACACACACACACACACACGGCTGTAATGTCAGTAACTATTGAAAGCTTTTAAGGATGGATAAGGATGAATGCTACCATCACACAGGAAATACCTCAAGAGATGACCCTCGCACACCCGAGTCTCTTCTCTACACCTCTCTGTGCTAAGCTACTAGACTCTAGCCTTGCTCTACACCTGTCTGTGCTAAGTAACTAGACTCTAGCCCTCTCTACACCTCCCTGTGCTAAGCAACTAGACTCTAACCCTCTCTACACCTCCCTGTGCTAAGCTATTAGACTCTAGCCCTGCTCTACACCTCCCTGTGCTAAGTATCTAGACTCTAGCCCTCTCTACACCTCCCTGTGCTAAGCTACTAGACTCTAACCCTGCTCTACACCTCCCTGTGCTAAGGTACTAGACTCTAGCCCTGCTCTACACCTCCCTGTCCTAAGTAACTAGACTCTAGCCCTCTCTACACCTCCCTGTGCTAAGTAACTAGACTCTAACCCTGCTCTACACCTCCCTGTGCTAAGCAACTAGACTCTAGCCCTCCCTACACCTCCCTGTGCTAAGTAACTAGACTCTAACCCTCTCTACACCTCCCTGTGCTAAGTAACTAGACTCTAGCCCTTTATACACCTCCCTGTGCTAAGCTACTAGACTCTAACCCTGCTTTACACCTCCCCGTGCTAAGCTACTAGACTCTAGCCCTGCTGTACACCTCCCTGTGCTAAGCAACTAGACTCTAACCTGCTCTACACCTCTCTGTGCTAAGATAGAACACTAGCCCTTATCTACACCTCCCTCTGCAAAGATAGAACACTAGCCCTTCACCTCCCTGTTCTAAGCTAATTGACTCTAGCTAGCCCTTCTCTACACCTCCCGCTGCCAAGCTATTAGACTCTAGCCCTTTTATACACCTCCTGCTGCCAATATATTAAAATGGTAAATGTGCGCTTTTATATAGCGCTTTTATCCAAAGCGCTTTACAGTATTTTGCCTGACATTCACCCAGTCACACACACATTCATACACTGATGGTGATTGCTGCCATGCAAGGTGCGACCAACCACCGGGAACAGTTAGGGGGTTAGGCATCTTGCTCAAGGATACTTACAGGTAGGTCAACACCGGGGTTTAACACCCAGACCACTAGAGTCGACCATCCTGTCCCCTATATATTAGACTAGCCCTTCTGTACACCTCCCTCTGCCAAGCTAATAGACTCAAGTCCTTCTCTACACCTCCCCCTACTGTCATGAGCATTTTCATACAGGGCTGTGCTTCAAACATTTGATGTGCTATAATATCACATCAAAGTACTGTGACATGCATGCTACATACGCACACTGTACGTATGATACATTGATACCTGGTTCTTGGTGTATCTGGCCCTGCCAGAAGCAATGCCCAGACGAATGAAGTACGCCTCAAAGTCGCTGCCAGAGCCCAGCTTACTTATCCTACAAGAGAGAGAGGGGGGGAGAGGGAGGGAGAGAGAGAGAGAGAGAGAGAGAGATAGGGAGAGGATGAATAGGATGGGGACGATTAGTGTAGGCATGCAAATGGGCACTAGCCAGTCCAGTAGATGTAGTACGTATAAACACCTGGGGGCATTGCGGTCATTCGTCCAGTTGTCTCTTTTATGCCAGCTGTCATACAGTGAAAGGCCATCCTCTCCTTCTTCTGGGCTGGTGATCTATAATGGTCAGTCAATGACAGACAGAAACATAAGGGGGGAGGTGAATAGACTTAAGCAATAACACTTTTTTGCTTTTATACAACAAGTTCGACATGCGCATTTGTAAATAATAGTAATAGGCGCCAACAGAAAATTATGTGTTTGTTTGTTTATTTAATGATTCATTTGGCCGACACAAATAGTCCCGCAGCCATAGTTCTAAACTCCTATCAACAGTCTATGATTCTGTGTCGGCAACTACATGGCTGCTACACATACTACATTATGTCAAATTCACCACATATCTCCTGGCATTTCTTTAGCTTTAATCTTCTCTCTCTGCATGCTGAAAATATAATCTAGTACTTCTACACAGCCCTGGCTCCGTAAATAGGAACATAAACAACAAAAATGCTACTTGGCTTCGCAATGTGTTTCAATATGTGTGGTGCGGAGCGTCTGATGGCGTTTGATTTGATTTGAGCTCGAAGTTATAGCAAGCGTTCTCAAGATTGACTGACCCTGCCTTTAAGGCGACTCACCTGTTTGGTGACTTTGTACACCAGGGTGTGCAGAGATGGCGTGCAGTCCACCCTTAGCGTATACATGCCTGTGGTATAAACACACCGAGTCAGATTCAGATTCAAATCATACATTTTTTACAAGCACTTGTTTTGGGCAGGGCATTTTCAGTTGGTGTCATGGTGTTTTGTACCACTAGAGGGCACCAGAGGCACCATGCATGTACAGTATGTTTTTACAGGGAGAGATTACAGTACAGGGCCATGCAAATTGGCTGATAATTAATGAACCACTATGAATTATGTGTTAAACACGGCCGTATACTCTACATACCCTCTATGGCCGAATCTGCGTTGATGTAGGCCACAGCTCTCTGCTGTAATAACTTGGCATTGTCCTGTTGAGAAGGGCATTGAAGGCTTTGCATTTTTTCATTAGTCTGAGTGTGTGTGGGGGGGGGTGGAGGGGGGTGGGGGGGGTACCTCTGCCCATTCTGTTGATCCAAGAAGTCCAAACTCCTCTGCATCCCAGCTGGCAAACACTATAGTTCTCCTAGGCCTCCAGCCTGCACACACACACACACACACACACACACACACACACACACACACACACACACACACGAGTGGGAGACCGTTGTAATAATGTCTACAGGCGATACACATTGATTAGCAAAGCGGCTGTTGCTAATTTTACATTTGCCTTGTTTGTTTCATTTTAATATTGGTAGGGATACATTTTACACTTGTTTGTTGTACCCATGCTTACATGCACGCGCGCACACACACACACACGCACACACGCATGCACGCGCACACACTTGAATGTGGTGAGCATTGTATGAACCAGTAAAAGACAAAAGACACATACTTCCTAATATTAGCACCATCATAATTCCAACTACACTTTGGCTTGAACTTGTGCCGTGCGCGCACGCACACACGCATGTTCGCACACACGCACACACACCTTTGCTGAGCAGCCTCCCGGCACTCCTGGCGATCTCGTGGAGCCCAGCGGCACCAGACATGGGGTCGATACCCCCGAACACCCACGCATCCCTGTGGCCTCCCAGGATCACGTAGCGGTCTGAAGGGACACGACCAGAGCACTGCTTATTATGTGTGTTCAACACCAAGAGGGGTGATAACTCTATGTTCAACAAGACAACTAACTCTGTGTGTTCAACAACACAGAGCAGAGCTAACTCTGTGTGTCCAACACCAAGAGGAGAGCTAACGCTGAGTGTTCAACAACACAGCTTTTTCTGTGTGTTCAACAGTCACAGCAGAGCTAACTCTGTATGTTCAACAACACAGAGCTTATTCTGTGTGTTCAACAGCCAGAGCAGTGCTTATTCTGTGTGACCGCTCAGGTTACATGCAGGTATCTGTTTTAGGCAATGCCATACATATGTTAGATACTCAGTGGAATGCTTCAGAATAGAGCCTAACCTTTATACACACACACACACACACACGCGCGCTATAGTAATATAAACATACAGTATACGCACTATAAGCATGCATTATTTTGCACAGTCTTACAGTACATGTATAATATCTGCTATTAGAGGCTGTGCTTCAACCTACCTGGTTCCTGGGCTCCTTTAATCCGACCAATCACATTGTGGATCCTGGTGACCTGGTTGTTGGTGTGGATGTTCATACGCACTCTCCTGGCATTGACAGAAGGATGAAGGATTATGAACGTCAGGAATGTAAATGCCCGGTTAAAAAAACATAATAAACTAAACTAAAATACTAAACTATTTTGATAATTTAGCTTGATGTGTGTGTGCATGGCGCAATGGGTAGAGCAGGGCGATAGGCGGTCCAGAAGTCGCTGGTTCGAACCCCGCTGACTCCTCAAGTGTCAAGGTGTCCCTGAGCAAGACACGGATTGCCCCCGGTGGTCAGGTGTCCCCTGACACCGCCATTGGTGTGTCAATCTCAACTCATTGAGACTGATTTTGAGAAAATTTGTGTTAACTATCTAGCCTTCTATTCAGTGCCTATCGTAGAAAATAGAAAATGTATCACGTGCAACAGCGAGACAGAGTGAGTTTTGGCACTGTTTGTATTCGTAGATTATGGAAGTTCTTAGAGTGGTCGGGTCGCAACCTGACCATGGATAAGCGGTTGACTGGCGATGGATGGAAATACTTAATTAAAAGACATAAAATGGAAAATGGCACTAGGGGCGCACAATATATCGACTCAGTATCGTATCATATCAAACATTTTGCAGGAAGTGCAATATTCAGTTTATTTAGTGGAGAGATGCGTCTGTTGGCTGTGTGGCTTAGTTGTGTTTGATATAGGCAGAAAAGTAAGATGTATGGCTAAGATAATGACAGAGATTGAAGAGGAAACATTAGCGGCCAAAAGGAATGCCTCCTCGGTAGCTTGGAATTACTGTTGTTGTACCAGTCCAATATGACTGTCAGTTGAACATGTGTTGTTTTGATATGATATGAATATATTTTGATGCATTTTTCCATAACGTGATTTTACTTGTGTTTAAAAATATCTAAATTAATATAAATATTGCAATTTTCATGATCAATATCAATATCGTGCACCCCTAAATGGCACCCATAACTCAAAATTGACCAAATTTGGACTGAGTGAGTGAGTTTTGATTATTTGCTTCTCAAGGTTATCGCCAGTAGACAGACATTATTGCTACTGTGGCCAGATGCCTCACTGATTACTGAAGCCTTCGGTGAAGCCCGGTCCAATCCTGTAGGAGACGTTCAGCGCTCCCTTCCAGTTGTTGGGTGGGATGGGACCCCCCATGTTCCTACAGCAGGAGAGAGCACAGCGTCAGTAGTGGAGGCCAATGGGGCATTAGCTGAGCTGGCCTGCTGGCACAAACGTACGTACGTCAGGAGGTGATGGGCATCGTGATAGCCAATGGGATGCACTGGTATCTTGGGCAGACCCACCCCCTTGTCAAGGGTGTAGCGGTAGGTGTACTCTGAGAGACAGTGGCATGTTAGACACACACAAATGCGCACACACACACACACACACACACACACACACTGTACTGTATGTACTCGCACGCAAACATAAACGCACACTCATGCACACACACACACTGTACTGTAGTTATATACTTTCGCACGCAAGCATACACACACACAAATGATATACACTTGCACACACACATACACACACACCTTTGGCAGGGTATCCTGGGGTGAGGGGGTCCCCAGCTCCGTTCAGATTCAACACGTTGCCCCTCTGAGCGCCTCCCCCTGGAAGGTTCCAGCCTTTAGGGTAGGGCTGAGCGCACGCACACACGCACACGCACACGCACACACGCACACGCACGCACACATTTAAGCACTGCATACACTCTGTTTTGTCCCGTTCTGTTAATAACTGATGCTAGGGACAATATAAGATACTATCGTTTACGATAACAATACTGTTGATAATCGTATTGTGATGAATGTCCATTATCATGATAATCATGAATATCCTCACATAAGTATGAATATTTTGAATGTAGTGACTTGACGCACGCAGTGTAGCTCAACTTGTGGAGTCCAATTGTATTGATTTACTAATGTATTTATTAGCTTGCATCTTTCCAGTCAATCACCACCATGGCTGAAGGCTCGGCTTGCCCATTGTGTACATAAAAAAAAGATATCATGGATTTTGAAATACAAAAAGATTCGCACAAAAAAATATACAGTATGTGTCATGATAATACAAATAAAAAGATAAAGTGATTCCAGTATGTTTTAGTTCCATTTTAAGATTTTAATAATAACATAATAAATAATTGCCTATCGCAATTATTTTGACGAGGATAATCGCGACATTTTTAATATCGTCCCATGTCTAACTGATGCGTGTACAATGTGTATCGTTTGTTCCATGGGTTTCGCATCTGGGCTCCAGATCTCCTCACTCTTGCACATTAATATCAGTAAAGCAGCTCTTCTGGCCTGCACCCAGTATTCATTTGAATGGGATGTTCTGTTCGGTGTGCAGGAGGTACCTCGACTCCTTGAGCACAGTAATCTGCTGGGTCTGAGAACATGATGATCCCTTTGGCTCCTGCTAACATGGCGTTCTTCACCTGGCAGAGAGACATTTTTCATCCATTTACAGTACTTGGACTAAAGGAAGTCTAATGCCGTAAAAACAGTGATTCGATTTAACAGTACTTAAAGCCTTTTCATACTCATGTAAACTGACTCTGTGAAGCCACATGGGGAATGGTTGAAATGTGTCTCAAGATTGGGTTTAGGAGAATCAGGACCTAACTTAATTAGCCATTGTAATTTGAGAACAATCCTCCGATCGCGTGCAAGGCCACGCCAGTACACTCTCTCACCTTGTTTCCTCTGAATATCTTTCCATATCTCACAATGACTAGTTTCCCGGTCACATTGATGCCCATTTTCCTCTCCAACTGGAAGAAGTCTTCCGTACGCCCATAGTTCACATACACCAACTCTCCCTGAGTGAGAGGAAACGAGATATCTCCTCACCAAGTGTTGAAGTGTCCTTGAGCAAGACACCTAACCTTAACTGCTGCTGTTGGTCAGGTGGTGCCTTGCATGTGAATGTGAGGCAATACTGTGCAGCGCTTTGAGTGTCCGGAAGGTTAGAAAAGGGCTATATAAATGCAGTCCATTCATTACATGTGTTTGCCATGACAAAATTCTTAGTTTAATACGTGACTCTACCTCAGGTTGACCCTGGGCAGAGAAGGCACTGTATGGTGGGACAATGTTGGAGATGTTCTCATAACCCTCGGGAACAGGCTCAGCCAGCGAGGTGCTAAACACCTGACAGAGAGAGAGAGAGAGAGAGAGAGAGAGAGAGAGAGAGAGAGAGAGAGAGAGAGAGAGAGAGAGAGAGAGAG
>JAOEGT010049284.1:0-20085 GCA_025447795.1 Speoplatyrhinus poulsoni
AATAACTTTTGGGTAATTTCTTGTCAATAAATGCACCGATTTACATTTAAAATAGAATTTATAGTGTACTTTTAGTATTTAGGCTAACTTCCGACTTCCGGGAACTATATGACAAATGATATACAAATGTATCCATTCACTCACGTGTAAGCTAGTGTGGCACTGAAATGTTTCCTTATGTAGGTCTCCAGAACCGGGTTGAAATGCTGGAACTTTCTGTCTGCTATAAGACCAATTATGAACACCTGTCAAACAAGGAAGACATATCCATTAAAATGTAAACTGCATAGCAATAGCAATTGATGGGAGTCCGGCTGATTTAATATGCAGAACCGATTGGGTAATTAAACTAGATTGTAAATAAGCAAAAATATATTTTCTTCCAATTCCCTAGCCTGCAGATAATCTCGGGCACCTGCCAACAGGTTTTGCTGTATTTGTCTGAAAGCAAACTGTTCTTTAGAGTCCTTCCCCCCACCCTCCCTCCATGTTAGGCGATGGGCTGTGAGATTAAAGGATCCTGGGAGCTCTACAACAATTCTGTGGCAACAAAGGCATGATTTAATATATTTTTTGAAATATGAAATTTAATTTCAAAGAAGGTAATTTATTTTTGCTTTATGAAAGATCTTAATCGCAGCCTATCTTGCGGTAAAATTAGATGTTTCAATTGATGCATATTGATAGTAGTTATTCCACATGCACAAGTTATTCATTATTCCTTTTAATGACTTTAATGACAAGAACAATTAGAATTTAAATTGAATTTGGAATTCATTGTACAGTATGCAAGAGAGGGGAAAGTCTCGGCCAAGGTATTTTTTTTATTATAAATCTTTCCAGAAAAACAGTGGGTGTGTTCTCTGCATACTTTTGAGCAACATAACCCCTGAGGCAGATCCTGTCTGCTCTGGGAGAGGCAAGTGTGTTTACATCTATTGCGACCTAAATAGTATGCCTTGAGACCATTTAAAAGCAGTCTTTGACAGGGTCGCATTTGCAGCCAGTACCTGACAGCATATGAATAAGTGACAGCTCAACATACAGTACATGGTTCATGGAAAACAATTATGTGTTACACTGACACATTACCTGAAGTCAAAAAAAAAAATGTGTCAACAAACCTCCAATGAGAAAGGTATTATTTTATTGCGAGGGAAAAAAAAAAAATCACACAAACTTACAAAAATGCTGGGAAGGAGTATACATTGGCTGTGTAGTTTCACCATAATGTGTTAATCTATTCAAAAGGGGTGACAGCTCTTCATCAGAGCTGCCATTTTCCTTATTTTTCCACCCCTCTCACAGAAACACTGACAGCACATTATTCCAGCAACTGAGCAATGGATGCGTCTAGGTATTTATTCAAGGGTAGAGAAAAACCACACACTATTATTAGAAAAATATCTCCGCTTACCAAGGCATCGAAGACCAGGGTATCAAAGGTGTCGCTGTCAGAGTTCTCCATCATAATGTTAAAGAGAGCATCCAGCGTGTCTTGGAGAAACTAGGACGACACACAACATGTCACCACAGTCCAACAACAACAACACTGTGGCATATGTCACTTACAGAGCAAAAATAAATATTGCATCAAATTATTCTTAGTGAAACATTTTCTGTAGGCCTTCACCTTTCTTTTTCTTTATTTAAGCACAATAATTATGTGTCATTTGCAATACCATTCCTGAAAGCTTTTGTAAAGGACATTTTACATACAGCCCAGTTGACAAGATATTACTTTATAATGTCATTTCCAGAGGAGCAATCCAAACTGAGAACAAGATGGACCTGTAGAAAATAACATGACCATCTTCTAATAATGTGAATTATGCAATATTCTAGTTCACTCTGAAAAGTCCAATATTATCTTCTTGATTAAGGTTCAATGGTCAATATTTGAGATTTCACAGTGGAGCGTCAGAACTATATTGATTTTCAAGATAGAAAAAGGTTGGAAACCGTAGGAAATAACTAATATTATTATATATTAAAAACACGTAGATGCAGCATGATCTCAAAGTTTGGACTATGCGTGGACTCTCAGCAAAGCGTTGTGACAAAGTGTTACACTGAATAAGCACTAGAGGTTAGGATAAGACAGATATTAGGATGGAAAGTACCATGAGTTTGAATCCCAACATGACAATCTACACGTAAACTACTTTGAGCAAGATATCGAATCCCTACAGTACCTGCTCCTTGATACTCTACTGCATACTCAGGGTAAGTAGCTATAAAAGCAATGTCAAAATTGCACAAAAAAATTACTATGTGTAGTTACCCAATTCAGTAACAAGAGGAAACAAGAGCCAATACAGAGATCTGACCCTGCACAACCTTGGTATCTAGTACTTAACGTGTACCAATACAATGTCTATGAACCTAGAGATAATTTCCCTGTCATCATTACCTTCAGCAACACTAATTACACACAGTACACTACCTCTCTCATGGGGACACAGGCTCCATTAAGTCAGCCAAATCTGAGGTAATATGAGAACAGATGTAGAGAACACTACCATGGTTATCGCCTTGTGTGAAGGTCCATCACAACAGAAGGATCAAAGCCATAATGTTGTCCAGGAGGAGGACAAAGCCCTCTTCAGTCTTACTAATGTCAAGACAATAGCCTATTGTGTGCTGATGGGGGACAAGTGTCCTTGCACTTAAACACAATATTGCTACTGAGATGTGAATATAAATATGAACCATGTTAAAAATCTAACTTAAAACCTCAAAATAATTATTTATTTCTTGTTTACTACTGAGGGGCACAATCACTATTAAATCTCTCGGCTGACAGTAAATGCATTTAGCAAAAGCAGCACCACCATTACGTTTGAATGCTAATCACGAACAAAATTATTATAATCTATGTTCGTAATCAATGATTACAAACTTGAAATAATACACAACACAGAATGTTTGTGAGACGTGAATACAGTATTTGGGTCTACATTTAAAAACTAATTGAAAAAAGAAAAAGTGAATCCAAAAGGACACAAAATATATAACCATATAACTGACTGATGATAACATTTTGTATAGATTAGTTCATAAATGCCAAGCTGCAAATGTCAGAGAGATGTACATACAGTTGAGCAGCAGGCTTTAAGTCGCTTCAGCTGTGTTTATACTTACAGATGGCAATGGTCATCACGTCGCTAAGGAAACAGTCAAGATTTCCACCCAGAAATACTACTAAGTAAGTCCTACTACAAGCACAAAGAAATGGGAGGGACATTCATAGAACTGTGCGACAACACAGCATCCTCCAAGACACAAACGCAAACATTAGAGAAGGAATGCATGGATGGCTCATACTCACACTCATTCATCATTTTACCAGGGCAGGACATCTGCTGTAGTTAGAAATAACCCATCAATGTAGGAAACGCACGGAATAAAGACAGAATAAACACAGGGCGGTACCGGGTAAAGGTAAGCAATTGCAATCCATCATTCTCCAGATACAGTATACTGATACGTATCTGGTACCCGCTAGCTAATTAAAGGTCATGCTAGTAATTCTGACAGACAACAGTGCATACACTGTTTGAGGTGCTGCATTCAAAAACAACTTGCTCCTACAAACAGGTGGTGAAATCATTTGTGGTTCTGCGGCAGCCAAGACGTTTCTGGAACATTCAGAAGTGTTTTTTGATTTGACTGGTTTTGTCACCAGCTGTTCGCTGCTCGCTTGAATGTTGGTGTAGCACCTTTTAATTAGGAGCCAGCTGATGAAGGGATACTTCTTAATTATGGTATGGACAGTAAAACAATTATAGAAAGATGGTGATGAGTCATGCCATCACGCCTGAGATTCACTTTCAGACTTTCAGGAATGGTGAGGGAGGTTTATAAAATACATTTTCATATATGCCTGTATTGACAAAATCTATTTTCTGAACTTTACTCCAGCATTTCAATACAAGAATTGTTAATTAACCATACACAAGCCTCACCCCTTTTCACCTGTCCTCCTGTTATAGCCTACTATGCTGTCTAATCCAACCTAGTTACAGGAACTAAGGGTGGCGAGGCCTGCGATTGGTCACGTCTCCATCCAGCATGTAGTGAGGCAGTGTGTGTGTGTGTGTGTGGTGTGTGTGTGTGGAGCACGTCAACCTCCTGACCTTGACGACTTCTCCACCCTCGACCTTCATGAGCTGCTGTAGGTTCTGCTGCAGAAGGCTGGTGTTGGAGCGCCACTTGAGCAGGCCGAGCAGGTCCACTGGTGAGACAGACACAGGGAAGGAGAGGCCATTAAAGGTACAGCACAGCCAAGCGTCCATTATCACAAGAGCTCCTGCACTATCATTTAACGGACGCCGGCGTCACAAGGTTATTTAATACGTTTTCCACATAACAAATCGGCGTTCACACTTGCCATATGCAGTATGGTGTGAATATTACTGTGTGAATATTACTCCCTTCATTTAATCAGGGAGAATTAATTTATGTATAAGGGTATGTGTCATGATGCGATTAATCACGCTTCAAGGAACACTCGCTCCGAGCACCTCGGACAGATTATCACATCGGGGGCTTAAAAAATGCACTCCTGCCATTTTGTAAAGGCACCATTTTTATCCCAGGTCTGTGCACTGTGTCAAGCAGATCAATCAAGAGCACGGCACTCCCTCTTTCAAATGCTACTGTATGAGCCAGCATGCAGGGAGCATCGGTGATGCGGACTATATTGACAGCCACCACACACACAGCAGAGAGACACTGTATACGGTACTGCATGCTGCGCTGATGACACTGTCATATGAATCTAAACTAAAAACACCGCCCCTGTGCACTCACACAATTGTACGATGAAACAAGACAAAAACAGAGACCCCTTACAAAAGTCACAACTGCGAAAAAAATATATAAATTAGCCTGTACCACATACATCTTGTATATGTTAATATAACTCCGCTTGTAAAATACAAGTAACTTAGAAAACAGGCCAACTCTGTAATACTACAACTGTGTGTTGTACGTCTTGACGCTGCTACCGTTTACCCCGTTATGACAATTTCCAGCGCGACAAATACGGAAATGTGAAAAAGGTCTTCTGTGGATCGTGGAACCTCGTAACATTTCCAAGAAGTTAGCCACTCCCCATAAAATATATTATAAATGTCAAACGACATATTTATTGTCTACTAACTACACAAAAATCAGTTCAAATTGCTCATCAAGCACTTCCTGGAACTGTATTGAGTCTACGTGAGTCACATGACCATTGAAAATGTCACAGGCCTTTATCTAAATGGCCAGGGGTCTTCCTCCCTCCTTCTCCTGGTCTCCCACACTCTCCCCTTTCCTGGTGGGATATGGACCCACCCAGAAATTTAATAAAATTGGGATAAATCAAGCGGCGGTGTGTCACTTTCACTATATTTCCTGTGCCCGCCCTGTTCAGAGTGGAACACAGCAAACACCCTGGGAAGATGCGGCTGTGCATATTCCAACTTTCATAAATCTACCTTAATTTAAAATAGCTTCACTTGAGATGTGAAGACCTAGAACTGGGGGGAGAGCTGTGTGTGTGTGTGTGTGTGTGTGTGCAGTTTTCTGAGGGCAGGCAGTTCCGTCGGGAATAGCATTAGCGTGACCCCGTTCTTCCGTAATCGGCAGGTGACGTGACTTTTGGGGCAAATCCACTGCGCTCAAGTGGATGTAGTAAGCGGATGGAACACGGAAGGTTAAAAACACAGTAATGACTGATGGGGAAAATAAACGCGCTGCGCTCCAGCACAGACGGGGCCCGGACATAACGGATTAGATGCAATGGGGGAGAGCCCTGGCTTGTAGGAGCGTTGAGAGGGATGAGATCAAAACAAAACAGAAGTGACCAGAGCGGCAGAACTAGCCTAGAAGGCACTGAAGTTGAGTGAATTAGTTGGAGAGAATTACTGGATGAACTGTTTGTCTCTGGAAGCCTCCAGGTTTTAATAAAGCAAACAAACTCCAGGCCTGCCAGATGCAAAGGCTACACCTCTCTTTATTAAAGAAGAACTCAAACCCTTTCCTCCCCCACCGCTCAAGTTTGGCATGGAGTGAGACACCCTTAAAGGCGTGTGCATGTGCCTCACAGTTTAATCAAACTGACAAAGCAATCTCATCCCAAATAACCAGCCACTGACGGCTGGCGAATTATCAACAGCAGGTGTCAAATTAAATGTATAAGCGGTGGTCCTGCTCCATGGGGCTCAGAGACCCCACGGAGACACAACTCCCAGCCCAGGGGCACATAATAAACTGAGGGGAAAGCGTAACGTGGCTAGAGTGAGAGCTTGGAAAATAAAGTTTGAAAAAATAATAAAAACCACAGAGCTGGAATGATTTCACAATGGAGTTTTCTATTAAAGGCAGGGTTAGTTATTCTCAAGAACGCTTGCTAACTTCGAGCTCAAAACCATTTTCCTCTGCTGCACTGCACTACACATTGAAACCAAACCTTGTGAAATTGCATTTGCATATTTAAATAGTGTTTAAGACTGTTTGTATACACTACTTATTATGTATTGCGTTGGACAGCATTTACATGACTCCTGTCATACTGTATGTACCATGATTGTGCATGTTTTTATTTGTATAAAACAATTTTATGGTTTTTACAGTCTAGCCTAACCGTTTCAAGAGGTGCTTATCTACAATATATAGTTTCAGAAGTAGTAGTTTCAATGCCTACTCTAGAGGTCAGGTGCTTTCTCAACCGACAATCTCTTCTCCGACACCACCCTCCCCCGTCAAGCCCGGTGGGAGGGCAAAACAACAGCAGAGGTAAATGACAGAGTATGCCAGAGAGGAAATATAATAACCCTCGATGGGAACATTTCTATATAAATGCAGAAGGCTTCCTCTACATTAGGCGTGATTCAGTAGTGCAGGTTTGACGAGGAAATTCTCCCTCATCTCAGACATCTAACCCCGGGGCCCTCTGTGACCTCATTACAGCGGTGTTATGAACGTCTTGTGCATGTTATTGAGTCCAGAGGCGGGATAACAACCACAACAAACGAAAAAAAAAAAAAAAGATCCACTTATTCTCCCACGCGCACAGGTCTTCATTAGACAGCAAGGATTCAATTGTCTGTTTACTACAGGGCCACACATAGCCTCGATGTTGGTGTGATGGTGGCGAGAGGAGGGGATGGACAGCAAATCGATATAGTCAGGCCAGTCACAGACCGGTCACTTGGTTTTTATATCGCCCTTATCAGGTGACAGCTGTCAGCTAGCTCCAAAATGTCAGCTTTTCAAGAAAGCTGGATTGACATTTCAAACAATACAAGTTTTCAAGTGAAGCATGAAGGGATCGGAAATCGTATTGTTGTCTCAAAGATTATCACAAAAATTAGGAGGTTGAGGTTTTCCCAATAATCAGAAACTAAACTCTGAACTCCACTGAGTGGTTATCTATGAAGACAACATAATATATACAGCATGTTAAGCTTCCATGCATGGGTTTTAAAAGGTTAAGTCTGTAATATTGCCATCGGTGTGTGAATGGGTGAGTGTGAGGCAATACTGTACAGCGCTTTGAGTGGCCGTAAGGTTAGAAAAGCGCTATATAAATGCAGTCCATTGCAGTCCATTTACCATAAAAATACAATTGAAAACTATGGTAGGTGCCTTCTCTCTCTCTGATGTGTCACTAGGCCAAAAAAAAAATTTAGGCTGTAACTTTCATTTTAATTAAAGAGAAATGAGCACTTGAAGGTTTTAATTTTTCATTTACGGTGTCAACAGAAATCAACTACTGGACAGATAAGAAGTTGAAAAGAAAGGTTTTGAGAATGCCGATTTTGCAGCAGAGGAATGGCACGACTTTGAAGTGGCGTTCGCAGAGCGCCATTCAGGGAGTAGTCTAGCACTGCATACGCTATGTGACCAGACTGCAATATGCAGGCACTCGCGCTACATGGCTTTGCCTCAATGACCCACTCACAGCATTCTCTTTCTTCTACACTAAACCATTTGAAATTCCTTCTGCAACAACGCGAATGAAAGAAGGGAACGCTCCTTATTTAAATACGGCACTGCTGTAGGCTCGCAAAACAATTAATTCAGTTTCTACTCAATGTCAGGCTGTGGGGGATTTGTCATCACCCCCTCAACCCCCAACCCCCTCCCTATCCATTTTCTTTAGTCTCAGCCCCTTGTGTCTGTGACAAGAATAAAGTAAAGTCATTCAATTCCATTTTGGTTTCCTTGAGAAACAGCAGTTAACGTCATGTATCCTCTAGGACAGTGGTTCTCAAACTGGGGGTCGGGGCCCACGGCGGGGTCGCGAGACACAGAGGAGGGGGTCACAAGATGATTTTCATTAATAACGTTTTAAAATTGCATAGTTTAGCCATAATTGATAGTAGTAGTACAGTTTAAACATTACTTTGATGTATTCCGCTACTAGCCTGTATTAAAATACTATCAAATAATTATTATTCTTCTACCACCTCTGGGGATAGCGGAGGTCGCGAGTCTCTGGCATCTGTTATTTTGTGGGGGTCGCGACCTGAAAAGTTTGAGAACCCCTGCAGCAAAGGCTCTTCATAGATTTACTGTGGGATGGTGATGATGGTGATGCCGTGATGTCTCCGTCTGGTCACATGACACTCTAGTCTAGCCTCTAGTGAGTCTAGCCCTCAGCCCGATGGTATGGAGGACATACAGACCAAGGCTAAAATCTAAATGCAACAGATAATTGTTACCAATAGAACACTTAAACATGTATATATGCTAGGGGTCCGCAGAGGTCACTCCATATTCCATGAGGCTTTAGCAATAGAAGGGGATTTTCCGTAGCTAAATAAGCATGGGGCTTCACTGCACCATGGGAAAGAAAAACACTGTGCTCAATTGACAGCATTAAGCAGATCAGAGCCTCAACAGAGATGGACTAGAATCTATTGAGTGAGTGGGTATGGAGCAATCAAATGCAAAGTAAAGGTGAAAACCAGTTAACCAATATTTATCAAATGCAGGATTAGTGCAAGAGCAGGGAATTGGTATAGAAATACATTATAGCACACTATAGGATCCAAGCAAGAACAGACCCTTTCTCCTTCAAGATGTCAAAGATGATTGGTTACAATACAGAAATTATTTCACACATATTTTCTGCTTTTAAACATCTACGAAATTGGGTTCAGTCTGCAGTCTTCACAAGTAGCGGGCCCAAGCCAGTTTCTTAAGCAAGGCTCCATTTGACTTTCTTTAGCACAAGTTTGTCAATAAGGCGTATAAGTGAGATGAGAAAAATTATGGCATGGCAATTAGCTTGCAAATGAATGGAAGGTTGTTAGAGTGGGTGTAATTACCATTCTGTGTGAGCTTGGTAGAGCAGACCAGAGTGGAGATCTGGAATGAGTCCTTGCTGATTGTACAGTTGCCCAGGTTCTGGCTGCCTTTCCCTAAAGTGGAGTAGAATTTCTCTTCCAGCTCCAGCTTGGTGGCAGGTAGGTTGAGGTAGAAGCACGACTCCTCCAATTTCTTTGCTTCTGCCTGATTGTGTTCGGCAAAGGTGAGGTTCACTTTTAATGCAGTCACCACAACAATGATTTGCAGTTATTTTATTTACAGTGTTCCAAACCTTGATGTGTGGCTGTGGCAAGACAAGGGCAATTTTAAACAATTACCTGATGTCTAAGAAATATACGGTAGCTGTGACATTTTCTCCCCACCAAAATGTTTCTGTAAATATTGTATTCATCTTATCCTGTCACCCAGAACTAAACAGGCTGTTTTAGACCCAATGAAGCTAATGGCAATACATTAACAGCACTGACAGGTGACTTCAGCATAAATAATATAAGGGGAAGAAGAAGAAAAAAAAGAAAAAAGGAAAAAAATGTTGTACTTTCTTTGTTTAATTAACCTAACTAGGAGCTCAACTCAAAGATGTCGTTATACAAGCCATTTTAATTGGAAAGTAATTAGATTTTAGTGTGGGGTTGATAGGGGCTAAATAAGCAATTCTCCATAGATGGCCGTCCAGCTGTTATTACAACAGATACTAATACATTTAGCTCATCTGTAAAGCTGTCACATGCAGAATGTGGGCTGATGCGGGCGCAGGATGACGCCTTAGCGTGTGAAGGATTATGGGATACATTACCTTGTACACAATGAGATCGTGTTCGCCATCCCTAAGCGTTGTGCCGTCGTACCGCATCAGCTTCACAAAAGACAGGGAAAATATCTTCTCTGATTTGTCTTTCGCTGTGGGAGAAGGGACAAAGGAGAGGCGTTAGCCTCGCAAGACCATCCTGATCTCGCGAGTATGACTTCGCCACAAAAATCAGTCTGGACAGCTTGGAAATTGTTGCGTTTCAGGCCAGTAAACCTAGTGTGTTGCCTTCGTCACACCTAAACCAGGGCTGATTTAGGTGTGATGAAGGCAACTTGAAAACAACTAAAAAACAACAATGGCGGGTCCTACAGAAGTTAACGTAGTAGATAATGCAACAAAGCATACGTTTTATTAGTAGTGCAAAAGCTTTTCTCAATGGAACACATTTTTTCACTCTTCTCCTGACGTTACTACTGCAAGAGTGGATACCAACAGGCTCTGCTCGTTCACAGGTTCATCCATTCATCTGTCAAGTACTTTTTGAAAGTGCCTGCCCTATTACAGTTTCAATAGACAACACCCCAGATGGATGTGTCTAACAGACACAGATATCTGGCAGTGTCAGGTTAGCTATAGGTAGCTGAAAGGGAGGATTTTTATGCATACATGGAATGTGTCCACGATTCAGTCCGATGTTTTCAAGGTTTATTTAGTATTTTTCAGGCTTTAACAGTTCAGTTAAGTGTCAGTTATTACGGAGCGATGCGAAGTGCAAGGTTTTTATTTTAAATGTTTCCCTCTCGAAGATTTCAGTTTGTTTTTCCAATTGAATTGTTCACATTATAGGTCACATTAATGTTCTGACATGATTTATCTTTGTCTCATTATTTTACATCACAAAAACCTAGCATTTTAACAGGGGTGTGTAGACTGTCCACTGTGTGTGTATATATATATATATTTAAGTATATGTGTGTGTATATATATATTTAAGTATGTGTGTGTGTGTGTGTGTGTGTGTATATATATATATATATATATATATATATATGTGTGTGATGTGTGTGTGTGTATATATGTGTGTGTATGTATACACACACATTTACACACACGTATACATACTGTATAGAGCAAAAAACAAGGTCATAACCACAGCACTTGCCAGTTTATCACTAATCGGACAAATACAACAAAGCAGTCTCCAATGACATATCTGGTGGATTTCATTCTGAAATCAACCGGGCCTTGGACCACCAACTGCATGCATCAACAGAATACTAGTATTCTACATTGTGTCAGATGTGCTCCAATGAAGCAATAGCTTGGAAAAACACCATCCAATACCCATTACCACACAGTCGATCGGGCTCGCAGTTTATCATTGCCGCTCTCTTATCTGTTTATGCAATCCTGCAGAGTTATACAGAGCGTGGAATTTTGTCATTGGTTGCAGGTGTGTGTGTGTGCGTGCACGTGTGTGCGTGCGCGCGTGTGTGTGGGGGGGTGGGGGGGGTGGGGTGGGGGGGCTATATAAACAGGCCAGCGAGTTATGGCCTCTCCTGTAACTACACATTCGGGTGGGGTTGCCTATATCATCTTTGCGGATCAACAAGCTCAAATTTATGTGCATCAAGATGTGATTTATCAGAGTGTCTTGTGCATTCCATCTGCATAAATCCCTTCATGGGTTCGCCCGCCGTGGCCTAACGGGTGAATAATTGCTGGGCAAGCTGTAGGGAAAGCAGTGGAGCAGTAAGCATTCCAGTGCTTTGATAAAAATGTATTTGGTGAATTTGCGGGGTGGGGATGAAAATGTTTCGAACGGCAAAGAAAGCCAAGCTCCAAGAGCAAATCTAGTTTTTCCACCATCGCTCTCCTCCAGTCAAACTGTACTGACATGACGGCAGATTTGACATGAAACAGAAATGCAAAGTTTGCGGCGTCCCAAAAGCTCATTCTAGGTGACAGCCATCACTATGCCAGCCCCAACCAACCCCCCCCCCCTTCGCGCAGACACCTAGATTTACCGTAGTAAGCGTTTATGTGCGGCAGTGTTTACAATCAAAGCACTACAGCAGCTACAGGCGGTCCAGGAAACAGGTAGGCCTGGACAGGCAGATAGATGACAGGAATGCAGACACCCCCAAGGGGTTTGAGTTAGGAAGACTACAGTGCTTCTGACAAATGACGTCTTTAACCCATCTATATTCATATCAGTTAGCTATAAAACACACTCTCTCTTAACAAGAACTGACAGCGTGCTTTAACACGAGAAAATCTGGCGACTCCCCTCAGCCGCGGTCGGCTAAAATAAATCTCATTTCATGGAAGCCACTGTGGCCCAGGAGTCACCTGAGGTGAGCTATATTGCAGTGCACCTCTTACAGCCAAGATAACAGCGATTCATGGTTTTCAACGGGAGCTGTGGCTAGAGGAGGACTCCGGCGTGACAGGAGACCCACTCCTTGTGGTGCTGAAGATGGCGCAGGTGCTCTGGGACCTGGCCATTACTCACTAAGCTCCCTGTTGTCTGCCCGCCGCAGCAGCAAAACCGGCATGGATTAATGGCGACTGCAGATTATTTAGCCTGGTTAAAGCTAAAATAAAATGTCCCCCTAGAGCGACGTAGTGGGTAGAACGGGGTGATGGAAAAGATGCTTGTTCGAACCCCGCTAACTCCTCACCGAGTGTCGATGTGTCCCTGAGCAAGACACCTAACCCTAACCTATAATGCTCCCGGTGGTCAGGTGTCTCCTTGCATGGCTGACATCACCATCACCCATGAATGGGTGAATGAGAGGATACACTGTAAAGCGCTTT
Organism: Speoplatyrhinus poulsoni; assembly: GCA_025447795.1. Classification (NCBI taxonomy): domain Eukaryota; kingdom Metazoa; phylum Chordata; class Actinopteri; order Percopsiformes; family Amblyopsidae; genus Speoplatyrhinus; species Speoplatyrhinus poulsoni. Next base: position 12,899 of record JAOEGT010049284.1, read on the forward strand.
GAGTGGCCGGAAGGTTGAAAAGCGCTGTATACTGTAAATGCAGTATGCTGACCATTTAGCTGATAACCATTTAATCCCACAATACCAGCCGCTGCTGCCAAGATACGGTAAGTCATCGCATTCCCCTATACACAGCAACCTGACCCCCGCGCGCTTCTCCTATGGTGGGCAGATGGTGCTATGAGACTGGCAGATCAAGTTTACCTCTCCGCCAACATCCCACCTCTATGCAAAAATTAAAAAGGATATTAACAAAACACAAGGAAATGAAACAGGGGCTCCGAGCTGCTTTCATCTGAACAGTGGTCCCGACAAAAACAAACGGGTCCCTCCGGGATTATTTTTAGCTTGCCAGCTTTAGTCCGTGACAAGCCGCTTAGACAATGGTGCTTTATTCAGGGGCAGCCTAATATCTCTGATTAATGTGACACCAAGAGAGGTTCATATTATTTATCATAGTGAGACACATCTGTTTGGCTTGGACATGTTCCATTGTTTTGCTTAGTAGAGATTGGCAGCCAATTGTGCAGCTGGTCATCGGTGAAACTGATTATTCATGAATTGGCATTTGTACTCACAGTCCTGTGACGAGCGATGGCGGAAGGTAAACCGCAAATGGCTGCGATTCACATCTTCAATGGGAATGGCAACCTGGGAGAATAGGAATAAAATAAACAACTTGAAATGACAACGCAGAGTCGCGAGACCATTACACCATTACAAATTAATGATTTTGTTGTCTTTTTAATAAAATATGCATTTGTTTGTTGTCTACATGTGATTACATATCTGCAATACAACTTATTGATTTTATACTGTATGTACACATTCTGGTTGAATGTATAATGCATTCTCACCAGAAGATTCCTGACCTCTAAAAGTAAACTCCCAAATAGAATACAGTGCATTTCTCCTGCTTTCATATTCCCTACTTTATCAACCCTGTCAATATGCATCTCGCTACCTATAGAGGCCAAGAAGATTAATTTGTATGAATATAGTTCATATTTCCCTCAAAATATCCTCCCACCAAAAAAAATAAAAACAAAATAATTATCCCATATATTGTCTCAATTGATATTCTTGGCTCTGACAGTTTCACTGTGAATATAGCAACACATAATGTTATCTTAAACATTTAACTAGGCTTTAGGACAGAGTAATGGGAAGGTGAATGTCAGTGTTTAATTAGTGCTGTCTTAAAAGCACTTACATTTGTCTTTTTTATGTTATTTATTTTTAAACAATATTATATATAAATACTTTTTGGGATATGTATTACTCTATGAAAAGGTAAGATATTTTGAAATGGTTTTGACAAAACAGCAATGTTTTAAGTAAAACACACCTTGATGGTTTCAAACCAACGTGGCTGCTTTACTTGATAGTAGATGACAGACTTGTATTCAAGAATGCCATCGTCTCCGGCCCCGGGAAATATCACATTCTAGAGCAGCAAGAAGAAAAATTTAGTCTAGTTAGCATACAAGGTTAGAAAGCTAAAATATAACTAGCCATCTAAGTGCAAGCTAGCTTATAGCAATACAGTACGAGGTTCATGATAGCCGACTTATTATCACTCTTAGGAAAGAAAACAAAAATGACAACTGCTTACATTGTATGATCAGATACATCTTTGGAGGGCAAGAGGCCTTCATAAAGAATGTCTGAGCACATTTTATGCATGGGCAACACCTAACCGTCGAGCGTGCACCAAAAATGTATGAGGAATTCGATATTGAAGCGGGAGGGGCAGGGAAAGGGGCCACACAGGACATCGTACAGGGGTGGTGAATGGGGTGGGAGTTAACGGCCAGTGGGTGGTGAACCAGCGGGCACTAGGACCAGCCAAGTCATTAGCTATCCCCTAGTACCCCCTCCTCCACACCCAGGGTGGTTCTCTTATCAAATCAGCCCGCTGAGGAAGACTCCCTGGCCCGCTAGTGGGCTAGCCTCTTACACACTGCAGCGCTAATGGCTTCTGACAGCCTGCAATTAGGAGGGGATAACAGGCCCCGGCCTCCACAGCCACGCCGAGGCTCTAAGTGGCCGGGATTCGTGACAGCTTCAGAGACGGAGGAGGCTTGTAAGGTGGCGCATGCTAGCTAGCTAGACACTGTGGATAGCCCGCAGCTTAGAGTGGTGTGGCGCTGTGTCACATCGACAGAGGCTCACTGTCTGCCGGTCCCACTCGCATCACAACACCACTAAGGCGAGGGAGAGAGAGAGAGAGAGGGGGAGAGAGAGAGAGAGAGAGAGAGAGAGAGAGAGGGGGAGAGAGAGGGAGAGACACTCGGCCTCATCGGGAGTAATCACAGGAAGCGACAGTGCCTCTCATCTTAACCGGAACAGAATCCCCCCACGGCCCCCGTCCCCCACCCCAGCAAGGCCAATTACGGTCGATCTAACTGGAAATAAACAGACGAGAGCTACAGTGCCTCTGTCCAATAGCTTTGAAGGAAACCTTCTCAGGTTGTCCGTTAGTAAAACAAAAAAGACTCTGCTTTCAAACCATGCTGTGTACTCCACCTGTAGCCATCCTAACCCCTACAATTCAATACTAGAATGACACTGTCTGAATCCCATAGGAGCCTCAAAAGAATAGAGAGTAATATGCCCACCCACAGGTGGTTTAATATAAAGAACCCATTCAAGGGCATCCCTGTATGGCCCCCGTCTTTGGCGGGCATCCTTGGAAACAGGAGAAGCCAGTGCGAGGGCCAGACCGTTCAACCAGACAGGTTGGCCCTCTTGACAGTAGAGGACAGCATGCAGTCAAAACAATATACCCTTCTTCTTCAGACGCACCGCAGTTCCCAGGCATAAAAGGAAGAAACATGTATAGCTGTGACTAACTGTGCACAATTGAGCAGCTGAGGGTCAAGTATATTTGTATAATCCACATCCCCGGGAGGCCATCCTCCCTCGAACCAGAATGTAATATTCTCTAGGCCACAGTCTGGAGCCTGCGGGAGGTGGAAATGTTACAGTAAGTAAAATGACTATATCATTATATCATATATCACAAGAAAGACTAGAGCGAATGCTTTTGTATACTGCGTGCATACACACAGACACGCACGTACGAGAAAAGTGGCCAAGACCACAGTGTAAGCAAGTGTATTGTAAACTAATGCCTGTTTTGCATAATCCAGTTAATTTATTGCTTACTGCAATAACATCTTATTTTAGTTTAGCCTCAAGGGGGCGCCGTGAAAAGTATGTAGAGCAGCCCTGGAGACTCATTAAATTTGTCAAAATATAAAGCATATAGCAACATCTCTAACTGTAGGCACATTTGTATTGTCACAGTTTGTTTGTGGGTGTATGTACGTGCGCAAGTGTAGACACACTCAAACACAAAAGTGCACACACACACACACACACACACACACACACACACACGCGCCCACAAAAACAGGCACACCTGCCAAACACAACCACACGCACACATGCTGAAAATCACCACACCACTTGGTAGCCACAACACCCCTCACCACAACCCTCACACCCCAATGTCTGACCGCTCGCCACCTCTCATATCTCCCATTAACCTGAGGGGTACGCAGCGCGGGAGGGGAAAGTCAAGCGCAGTGTGAGAACAATGAAGCTAAAGTCAGCGGTCAGCGGCAACTGATGGTTCTGCAGGCAGGAATCAACACCGGGCTTAAACCGACAAATTAGCGCGGAGCGCTAATTTCACCGCCTTTGTCCTTGGCAATCTTTCAGTCGGCCACTGACGTCCGTGTGACTCGCTCGCCAACTGCGACTCTGACATTGACAGAGGCAAAGCGCCACAGCGGCGCAGCAAATATTAGCCCAGTCAATCAACCGCAGAGCATCGGGCACACAGTCAGTGACACGCACAAACAGAGAGAGAGAGAGAGAGAGAGAGAGAGAGAGAGAGGGGTGCATGCGGTCTGGGCCCGCACATCGTGGCTCTCTATAGAAGGTTCTGGTCAGTCGAGCAGTGAGCTGGGAATGGCTCGGTGAGATGACAGAGCCACGTACCTCAGTCTGTCTGAGAGACAGGGCGGTAATAGCACTTACAGTATGTGCTCTGAGCGCACGCTGGCAGCAAAGTGACACTCTAAGAGAAAATATGGGCGGCGGGGGTGGATAAATCCGTACATCTAGTTTCTTGCCGTCCTCGTCGTACACGGACATGGTCACCTCCACGTTTTTGGGCGTGGTCTTGTTGCCCTTGTCGAACTCCCCCTGGACCAGGGTGACATAAATATCGTTCCGCACATCACCTAAAAACAGAATAATGGTTAATCTTAGTTTTTTTTTTTGTTTTTTTTTCAAAATAATTAAGCAGTTTCTATTTTATAAAAATAACACTCTAACCAATTGCTTCTTTTGTGTGATGCACAGCTCGCAGAACCACCAGTAAACTACCTGTATCCTTGTACGCACTCGTGTATATTGCCTTACACGTTTCAGCCCATCTTGTCGGAGAGATCACGCTCATCTCCGCCGTCTAAATCACAGACTACAGGTGTAACCTGTTCAACTCGCACATTGCACACTAATACATGAGCCCTTCTGCTGGCGGACAGCGGAGACAAAAGCTGTGTGAGCCGCTCACCCGGCATGATGATCTCCGGGAAGCCCATCTTCCTGGCCACGGCAGTCGATCGGTCCACCAGGTGGGGGAAGTCCTTCCGGATCTGATGGATGTCTCCCGGGAGGCGCTTTAAAGTCACCCACAGCCCTGGTGACATGGGACATGGCAGAGGAAGATGTGGTTAGTCAATAAAAATAAAACACACAGAACCCAAGGAAACACTAATAGGATCATTCGTATTCTGTCCTCTCTACTGTAGAGAGAGAATACAAAAAGATGGCTAGAGGGTATATCCAGGAGGCACCTCATTTATTAGAAACCACTTCCAGGAGTGTTATTCATTTAAAGCAAATGGAGAATAACACCATCACTATCGTGATAGCGTTGGTGTACAGTAGTGCTGTGGAAAAAAAAAAAACTTAAATGTAAAACAAGAATAGAATGAAGCGCTCCAAACCCCCCCCCCCCCCCCCCACAACCTTTATTCTTTCCCAATTCTAAATTCACTCTGGAGTAACAATTGCTTCAGGGTTCTCTTTTAAGTGGTGTTCACTGTGTGAAAATTGGTGACATTTTAGGTAGAGCGTTAAAAGCGTACGAGCCGAGCGCAGCGCTGTAATTTACAGAGTCAAATAATTGGGCTGGGAATGACCCCGAGACCTCCCATGTCAGGGGAGGTCTCTCTGTGGGTCTGCATAACTCTGAGGCAAAGGACTTAACGGGGGATTTCACGTGTTACATTTCCTGACAAGTGAACAACGCTTGACAATTTGGTTCGACAGTTTGGTTTTCCGTAGGGCTTTTATTTGATGAAGGCGCTGACATTTCTGCATAAGAATCAGAAAAAGGTAATGGACGCCCACATGCAATATTACCTGATTTCCCCACCCCCGTACGTTTTGCAGCTCTGAAATTCTAACAAAACACAAGCAAACCTCTTTATTCCCAGAACTGATCCCTTCCTATTCTCTAACACGAGAGGCACATCTGAACCCCTGATGCTCCATTCACTCCCACTGTGCACGGAGGGCCCGTTGCGCGTTTGCCATGAGTGAGAGGCCTATCGCTTGCCTAACTAGCATCCTTTTGATATACGAGCATGACCGAAACAGCTGCTGGTCTGCTCCCCGGCAGGGCCTGAGCCAACCTGACATTTATCCATGTACATCTTCATGGAACCTGACAACACCACGAAGGTCCGAATGATGTTTCCACATCTGTTCCTCAGAGCATGTGTACTCCTAACCCACTTCACTGCAACTGCTGAGCTGCAGTTTCAACAGATAATGCTTTGTTCATTCTATTATAACAAAGTGGTGGTACACATATTAGTGTTACCTATTTATTGTATGAATAGGTTCCTATGTATTGTCTGAATCTTTCTCTTAAGATATAGTCAGCTTTTGCAAGCTAATTGTAAGCCACAACCTTTTCTGTCAAATTCACCAAATATCTCCTTACATTTCTCTAGCATACCATTCTCTGTGATCTGATACTTCTACAGCCATAGTAGTACTAAGCTTTGCTTCACTATGTGGTTCAATGTGCGACGCGGCACTTTGATTTGAAATCAGGTAAAAAGCGTTCTCAAGAATAACTAACCCTGCCTTTAACAACTACATTATACCGCTTAGCTCATGTTGCCATGCGACTGCATTCTGCTAACAATAGTTCTAGCTTTCTAGCAGTATAATTTATAGAAAAGGGAACTTGACTACAGTAAACCATAAGTTTTGTCTCAGGGACCTTGTATAGGCAAGAATGTTATGACTTTTGTACGAGTCGTCACATTTTTGCAAAAAACCCAAGCTAAAGTTTATTTTACTTAGTAAAGGATTTAAAAGATGCTGGAGAATGGCTGATATTTTAACTCTACACCAAAACAAATACAAATACAATTTAAGGACATACAGTAGAAGATGGCCAAAGAAGATGGCCATCAGATGCTGGATGTTAATTTTTTATTTTGTTGCGCTTTATGAAAATATAGTAATGAGTTAAAGGTATACGGTTGTAAGCTAATACACTTTGGTCAAATATCTCCCCACAGCCCAATAGATGCACGGTCTAAGAATCTGCCGTTTCTACGCAGCCCTGGCTCTGTAAGTGGGAACACAAACAAAGTGGTGCAGGCCGCACCACGCGCTATCCTAGCCTTGGCAATGTCTTTCCCATGTGTGGGGCGGAGCTTCTGTGGCAACACCATATATGGCACTAGAGGGAAATGTGTTTTTGTTTTGATCGAATTCAAATATCAACAAGCTTTCTCCAGAATGACGGACTATACCTTTAAGCATGGACACACCCCCACCCCCACCTCATGTTACCTTGGCCCTTATGGTTGACCTCTTTGGCGGCAATGACTTTGTTGATGACCGTCTGCAGGAAGTCGTTCTCCCCAGCCACCCTGGGTGAAAAACGGGAGATGTTCAGCTGCTTGTGGCGAATGGCGTCACCCAACGCTAGCCTGCAGTAGGCACACAACGGGGCCAAACGCCACGGGAGAGGAAGAGGAGGAGAGATGGCGGAGGAAAGGAAAAGGAACGCAGGCGTTGAGAAGGACAGATCGGGACGACAAGAGGAACCAGAGGGACAGAGGGGGGGGGGGGGGGGGAAC
>JAOEGT010049314.1:0-17500 GCA_025447795.1 Speoplatyrhinus poulsoni
TCTCTCTCTCTCTCTCTCTCTCTCTCTCTGTCTCTCTCTCTCTCTCTCTCTCTCTCTCTCTCTCTCTCTCTCTCTCTGTCTCTCTGTCCCACTCTCTGTCTCTCTCTCTGTCTCTAAACATTCTTCCATTGTCAGAGGTGGGGAGGTAAGGGTGTTGATTAGATAGTTGTGTGTGTGTGTGACATGATTGGCTGATCAATGGGAGAAACAGCAAGTCAGTGGGTGGGGTGGGCCGGCCATTTGGGATGGGCCGGTGGGCCGGTGGGCCGGCCAGTTTTAAGAGACGGACAGGAGGGAGGCGGGCAAGAGACAGACTGACCGATAGAGCGAGCCTAAGACCAGGAGGTGACAGACAGCAGCAGGGAGACACAGAGAGAGACACACAGAGAGAGGGGGGGGGGGTAAAGACGTACAATAGGCTTCCTCTCTGGTGAGGTGGATGGAGAGGAGAGCAGCAGGAAGGGAAGAGAAGGCTGGTCAGTGGGGGAGGGAGGGGGAGATAAAAGATAAGGGGAGATTGATGATGGTTTCCCGCTGGGGGAACAGAGAGGTGCGTGGCTCTTAAGATAAAGGGCTGGATTAGGAGGGTATCAGAGAGGGGGGCTGGGGCGTATTGCACTGTTACGTGCAATACGTGTATCATGTTGCGTACTGGCAGCCAGTGGTTGGAAGATAGGGGAGGATTTTACATAAGAGAGGTGCATTATGGTCCTTCTGTCATTGTCTAGTCTAGGCGTTTTAAGCTTCTCCTGCTATCAGCTGGTATCTCCGTGCTGATTTCTATTTTACACACACGCTCATTTCGTCTGTCCATCTTTTCATTTTTGCACATTTCTTCTTTTTAGGTTAATTTCCGGCCTCATTCTTGAAATTTACATTGGCCCTGTTGTGTGTAGAAGGGCACAGTGCCAGATGAATGTGCACGGAAATGGAGCGCTGATTAAAACGGACGCGCAGAGTCGGCCAGGGTTAAAAACTCTAGATTTCTTACCAGTCATTTACAGGAGCCTCCATTTCTTATAATAGCTGGTCATTTAAGTCATTTCACCTTTATAATTTAGTTCTTTTGATGTGATAGCACTGCTGAAATTGAGTTTCTCTTCACCCCCACGCCCCTAACCCAATATACTACCTACATTAACATATGTGGTATATTTGATGGCTCACATCCAGCTGTGAATGCAACTTATAGACACAATTACAATTAGGTAATTTAGCAGTTAGTAAGTTTCAAGGAGCAGGTAGGGGTTAGGCTTGTTGGGTTGCGATATAAAGGGCATATCCTGCAGTTTAGACACGTTTTGGGAATTACGATCACAAATACACAGCTTCAAACATACCTATCAAATAGTTATTTTAATCTTATCTTTTCTCCTCTAGCAGCAAAAGATGAATAACGTACACATACTCCTCACGTGCTTGCCTGGCAGGCTATTGCAAGGCTATACGCCTCATAAACGGACAGAATTGCAAGCTGCTCTGTTCAGATTTGTTCTCGTTCAATAAAGTGTTGTGCTGCTGATGTTGCCATGGGAGGGAAACATGAAAATGCGTCTTAAGCTCCTCCGACACAGCGGCGCGCTGACATATATACCAGTTATCGCTCTGTGTGTGTGCCATTATTGGTTTGCACAATATTTGTCTGTTTGTATGGTTGCGTGTTCATATTGACAGTGTTTGGTCATTTGGTACTCAGTTTGACTGTGTCCTTTTGTTAAACACTTTTCCAACCCCTTGTACTAACCCAGAACCTGACATGCCAGATTCATTGTTAGTCACATCTTGGAAGCCGTCCATTGAAACTGATTGTAAAGGGCAGGTACTTTCAAAAAAATACTTGGCAGTTGATTGGATGAATCATCTGGTCAGTTTTGCTGTTGGCAATCTTAAACCACGCCGTTATAGCTATCAGTATACCCAGTATCCAGTAAGTATCCAGTATATACAGCTATCAAGTTCAGTTGCTACTCGAACACATTCAATATTATTTCTAGGCTTTCCATAATTCTCACAGCAAAATTAAACTGAAGCTTGTGAGATCAGGATGGTCTTGGAAGGCTAACTAACCCATGCAGTCGCCATTGTGTGGCTGTGTGCTCTCTTGGGGGTATAGGGTGCTTGTGTGTGTACTATAACAATAACACAGCCCTCCTATGAATGTCTGTATAGCTATGTGTGTAGCTACTTCACTTGTTCTGTTGCCAGATTAGCATTGCATCTCATTGCATGTTTTTAATGTGGGAGTTTGGTGGGAAGTCAACGGGATATAATGAATTATGCCGTCTGCTTCTATTCTGTATGTTTTAGTTTTTTGAGGCTGGCAAATGTCTTCTGTTGTGACGTTGGAAGCATTCAGCGGGGTGTGAAGAGACACAATCTGTTAAAGAGAAGCTCAAAATGGTAGAATAATGAGCTTTAGTTAATTTTATACTCATCGTTATTTACCCTAGCTAAATGTGTCACTCTCTGGAGTGGTGTGTTTCCTTCAGAGGCACATTAAACAGAACGGCATTCTCGCATTTTTCTATGGAGAATCAGAAAACACATTATCTGTGTGTAATCCTTTGTTCTCATGAAGCAGAAAGCTTCCACTATATCCACCTGCCAGCCAATAGTTAAGAGATAAAGCGTGCTGGCCTCTCTTACGAGCAGAGCTTCCATAACACGAGCACTGTATAAACAGAGAGATGTTGCAGAGCGACCTGACAATGTATTAGCTGGTGAGTCCAAACGGAAGCTTTCACAATGTTACTAATCGAGACAGCAAGCACCTCCACCTTCCTTTTCAACACAATAGTCACCTCAACGCTGGCTGTGTCTGTGTGTTTGCTTGTGGAAGAGCTTTTACCTCTGGAGCAGCTGTTGTGCAGCCCGGGGGTCACTCTTAAAACTTAATGAAAGAAAACTACGGAGGCAGAATGCAAGCGTACTGTAAGTGCATGCCCAGAACATGTTGAGAGAGATGGCAACCGAGGTAGAGAGGGTTGGAAGAAAGCGTGGCCACAATAGGGATGTGTTTGTGCCTGATGTTTATTTCATAAACAGCTTTTTTGATTTGTGTATTTCGTTATTGGTTTTTGGCTTTATATTCAGTAAAGGAAAACACATGTAATGGCCGTGATAGATGCGAAAAAATGCTACAGAAGAATAGCTGGAAATAACAAATGTATAGTAACAATTAGCTCCGTATTGCAAATAGTGATGCTAACCTATTTGGCAGAGGAAATATATTAGCTTCTGCAAACTGTTCTCAGTGGGCTTTCTTAGTCTGTTTGCTTGATAACTGTGCAAATAATGATTGGTAGAAAACAACACACAGTGCTGTATGGGTGTGCAAGTGTATGTGTGTGTGTACAGTATGTGCGCGAGCATGCACGTGTGATTGTGTATCGTCACACAGATTTGTAGGTGCAGCAAGCTATGGGTGCATTGAACCCAACGCAGGCAGGCTGCAGGATGTAGCCCAGCACAGGTTTGTCTGAAAGTAGCTTACAAACAGTGGAATAATAGTTGCTTGATTGCCACAGGTGCAAATCTGTCTCATGTGCGCACACACATACACACACACACACACACGCACACACACACACACACACACACACCATGTAAATGAGCAGCTGTTCCAAGGAAATTGATCAAATGGCCTATAAACATCAGCCAAAAGTGTGTGTGTGCACGCTCGCGCGTTGATACACACACACACGTTGACTTAACAGGTTAATCATGTTTTATCGTGTTTAGTTACATCATTAGGGAATTTGTTTCACACTAGTTCACCAGGTAGAAAAATAAAGGCACACTTTACCTAATGATCGTGACGACACGGCCAACTGTCTTGTGTGACCTTTGCATCAGGGTGCTAAACTATGCACCGGTTACTGTATAGGCCAACCTGGATGTCACGCACACGCACACACACACGCATGTAATCCTTCACTTTTCTTTACATTCCTTTGTTTCCTATCCTCTCTCCTCTCCTCTCCTCTCTATTAATTCCTCTCCTTTCTCTGCTCTGTCCTCCTATAGCACTCTCTGTAATGAGTGAGAGCTAAATTAAATGTTTCCAAACGGGGTGTTAATGAAACGCAGACAGATTTATTAGTCATAACTCTCCCTCTAATCATTTCCCCTTCCTAATAATTAGCCGGGGCAGAGTAAATCTTTTGATGCTGTGGTCAGAGGGCGCTGGGCGAGAGCCAGACAAAGGAATGTGAGAGAGGGAGAGAGAGAGAGAGAGAGAGGTCGGCAACAAGGTGTAGCCTGTGTTTTCTATCGCTTAGCGCTTTTCATTCCTGCGCCTACACACTTCTCTCTTTTGTCATCTGGGCGTGTTGTTCGCAAGCTCTCTTCCACTCACTCAGCTCTAATTGGGCCCTCATTCATCAGTCAGCCGGCGACGTGGCGGCTTGGTGAGGCTTATTCCCCCCCTCTCTTTCCCTCCCTGGTGTTTTTCCACCACGTAATGATGAGATTGAATTAAATCCATGCGTTTTAATTCTCAGTAATTACATTCGATGGGAGCGCTCGATATTAGATGGAACCACCGTTATCACAAACTACGATGAGCCTGGATGCCCTCACCAAGACCGTAGGTGTGTGTGTGTGTGTGTGCGAGCGCGTGTGCGTGTGTCTGTGTATGTGTGTGGTGTGTGCCGGCAAAAGGAGAAATAAATAATGATAAGCCGATCTTCCTTCCACACACTGCGCTTTTCGTTTTGACAGGCAATGAACAAAGAATGAGGCAAAGCAGAATGAAAGGGTGTGTAGATCTGCATGTGTGTGCGTGCGTGCATGTGTGTGTGTGTGTGTGACCCTCGTTGACTCTCCCCTGTTTCTGAGTGTATCAATTTCCTCTCCCGTGGTTGAGGCGGTGGCTTGCCTCTAATCCTATAAAGGATGGTCAGTCATATAAAAGAGACATTACACAGGCGGCCTCTACACACAATTTATTAGCCCTGGGTGCGTCTACAGTTAAGATTAATCCAAGGTTATTTACGCACACACAAACACACACACACACTCTGTCTTCTAATAAGGAGACACGTGGTCCGCACACTTTGTCAGGCTTCGCTCTGTCTCGCCTGGCCTATTAGAGCTGAGGTATCTTTGTTTCAAGGTCACATTGTCATCCATGTTAGATCCTTGGCCACCTAGCTCTTTATATGCCCTTTATTCTGCCTCACTAACGTCTTCCGTTTGTTTGATCCCGTCTCCTGTCCTCTCTATATGCTCCTCTGTTCCACATTCCCCCCTTCTCGCTCTCTCTCTCTGTCTCTCTCTCTCTGTCTCTCTCTCTGTCTCAGTTCTCGGTCGCTCTCTGCTCCTGGCAGGGGTTCAGACGCACTAACGTTTCAGTTTGTGTCTGCTGGGTGTTAATGTATGCCAAACCACCTGTCAAGCAGCAGAAAATTAACACGTCCATTTTCTTTCATTCTGAGTAAGATAAGTCGCACTGACAAAGGCGATTTTCATATAAAGGACATTATGGAAATTAAAATGGATTAACGAGCTCAAAGTCAGTTTTCCTTAGTATTTCGCATGAAGAGTGACATTTCTTTTCATGAATACTTATCAGAGCAGAATCTTTCAACGTTTTTTAGACCTGTTAATCTTGCACCATCATAGATAAGCTCGCCCGGTAGATCATGAAGACTATTTTATCTTTCTGTGTTAATTAAGAAACTAGAGGAAATATAATTGTGTTAAGCAGCACTGATAGGAAGTTAATACTCATGAAACCGTTACCTTAAAACCATGCAAAAAAATAGAAAAAAAGAAAAAAGAAGGAGAAAAAAAAAACAGGACCATGACAATGCTGGCCTTATAGACTGATGCCTGGGGACAAGCACAACATTGACACAATCTCTACAAGAATGCTTATGGCATAGAAACAAAGCCTGTATGATAATATCATTGAGCTGATGCAGACAAAATTATATTATTTGGGGACAAAATGGCAGAACGTGTAATACATTTGGTTTGTGGGATGTTAGCCATTTACAATCAGCTACCACGACCACAGCTGGCCATAAGCCAGTATGAGGACCTGGGGCCTCATGTATCAACATTCCGTACGCTGGTTTTCACGCACAAAGTGTGATGTATCAAAATGACCGTGACGTGAGAATGTGCGAGCGCACCGCAAAGTCAAGTCTGGCTCTGTAACGTGCCGATTTCTAACTTTGAAGCACCAAACCACACCAAATATGTGTCCCCTCCAGTTAATATATGACAACATGGCGTTGTCAATGAAAAAAACCTATCCGATGACCACAACATAAGTTAGATCATGTAGCATAATGAGGTTTAACATCAGAAATGCCAAAACCCTAACGTTAAATGCTATCAACTGTATATTTATGTAAGTAACATAATAATGTCTGTTAAATGTGTGTGTCAATTAATTAAAAATCTACTTGTAGTAGATATCTGACAGATTTGGTCCCCATCGGGATGTGAACCCCTCTCCCTTGGATTACAAAATAAAAACCTTATCAAGGAGCCCAAGGGATCTCCATGATTCACTATAGCGTTCTTGAGGTGTTGGAGAGTGTGATTTACTTAATTTAAGATTAGGATACTGCACAACTATAACCGACTGGCCTTCGATACATAGGCCTACTATGTATAGTCACACTTTATATGTCGCCATTGTGCGCACCCCGGCTTACTTCTCTCAGATTAAATATCTTACTCACTGGGCAAGATCGCTGTGCACTGCAATTGTCTCTGTTTAAGAATCTGTGCTGTTGCTGAGACTCACAGGCATCCATGTCCATGAGGTAATTACGCATGAATCCATGCACCGGCATATACTTTTGAACCAGTTCTGATTCATCACTTATGTTAATTATCCAATATCATTCTGTTATATCCTTTTTATCGCTTTCATATTATTGGCATATTATTGACAATGTCTTTCTATGATTACAGCCATCCTTTCTTCCTGTGATCTTAGCTGCCACACTTCTCTTTATCGACTTTGATATCCAACTATTACTTTATACTTTATGACTTGGTATGGTTCTCGGAACCCGATGCATTGACTGCCTGTAGTCATTTGCCACTCCGTTGATACTTCTAAATATAAAATGAATCCTGCCTTCCTCCTCTGTGATCAAAACGTCGATCTACCTCAGTCAGTACATTTTCTCTCTTTATTTAATTTTTTTGACACGTTTTGCGGCTGGATAAACCATTGCATATTGGACAACGGATGAGGACATGGGCGCATTTATTTTTATTTGCATAGTAATTTATGGGAGGAGGTAAGACAGGTTCAAAGGCTTGTGCACGTACGCTAAAATGCACGTTTATTGGGATGTATGAAGGGAAGATGCGCAGGACCTGGTGTACGCATGGTTTCATACATCTGAATATTTCTGTGCGTACACACTTTTCAAGTTTTGTGAGTACGCCATCTTCTAGTATGAAAGCTGCGCAATTGTTGATACATGAGGCCCCTGGTTTGCATCTTTCTGTTCAAGGCTGTGAATGTACAGTGTTATTTGACAATGTTATTTAGCAGTGTTATTTGACAATGTTATTTAGCAGTGTTATTTGACTGTGTCATTTAGCAGTGTTATTTGACAATGTTATTTAGCAGTGTTATTTAACAATGTTATTTAGCAGTGTTATTTAACAATGTTATTTAGCAGTGTTATTTGACTGTCATTTAGCAATGTTATTTAACAATGTTATTTAGCAGTGTTATTTGACAATGTTATTTAGCAGTGTTATTTGACTGTCATTTAGCAGTGTTATTTGACAATGTTATTTAGCAGTGTTATATGATCATGTTATTTAGCAGTGTTATTTGACTGTCATTTAGCAGTGTTATATGATCATGTTATTTAGCAGTGTTATATGATCATGTTATTTAGCAGTGTTATTTAACTGTCATTTAGCAATGTTATTTAACTGTGTACATTGTTATTTGACTGTGTCATTTAGCAGTGTTATTTGACAATGTTATTTAGCATTGTTATTTGACTGTGTCATTTAGCAATGTTATATGTTCATGTTATTTAGCAATGTTATTTAACTGTGTCATTTAGCAGTGTTATTTGACAATGTTATTTAGCATTTAGTCATTGTCTTTGTCATGCCATCTTAACATTAACCAAGGCAAAATAACAATAATAACAATGTGTTTGTCATGATGATGTGACATTAAACAATGTCATGTCACCTTTCATGACAGGCCATTTATGAGACTTAAAGAAGCTGTATCATGTGGTTGATTTTATAATTGTGTCATGACTATGATTGTGTATTTTCCTTGACCTCAACTACAGTGGTTAGCGAGGCGCTGAAGTGCGGCGGCCACCTCGAACTCTATATTCATGAAAAAGCCTGGCTGCAGGTGCTGTTTACTATTGGCTGGTCAGTGATGGTTTTGCAAAAGTTATTGATGCAACTTATAACAGATGACACGCTGCCTCAGACTCAGGAAGGCTAAATAAATCAAATCACAGCTCACATTTTTTGCAAATGACGAATTTTTTGCAAATGACGAAATTACGTTTTACTGGCCCCGGGCCATAGGGCCATTGTTATTGTCGAGCCCTGACAGTGTTATTGTACAATGTACAATGTAAAATGCCTGTCCACCACAGCGTCAGTTTGAATCTACATACTGGAGAGGTCTCTCACTAGCCAATCTTTTTTCCCCCTCTCTCCAGTCGAGGGGGGAAGGATGTGCTGATATTCTACTTTGTCATCCCACTTGCTCCGCTGTGTCTGGAGTCAGTGTCCAGTGTTCCCATCCTGCGATGGTCTCCTTTGTTATTCTCCCCTGCGCTTAGCGTCCCTGTTACTGCTGTAAAGAAAAAGCCCGCTCTTATCCCCTATCTGATTGTCTGTCAGTTGGTATGCAGGCAGGGCTCCCCATTGTGTGTTTTTGCCTGTCAGCGCTCTCTCTTTCTCTCCCCCACCCGCTGCCTCTCACTCTCTCTCTCTGTCTCTCTATCTCCCTCTCCCCCCCCTCTCTCTCTTCTCTCTCTCCCTCTCTCAGATTCTAGCTCTTTCTCTTTCTGTGGTTCTCCCGTCAACTCTCACTGCCAGAGACCAACACAGCGCTGTAGAAAGACAGTTCTGCTCGGTTGAGAGATTAGAGAGGTGAAAAGCATTACAGGAGCAAGGAGGGCAACATACTGTAATTGCTGCAATTAACGCAGACACACGTAAATATCAAAATGCATTTTAATAGAAAAGGAAAAGCCTTAAAGACAGAATTATCGGGGGAAAGAGAACGGCGTTTCAGAAGGCAAAAGAGAGAAACAAAGAGAGATGGGGAAATGGGGGGAGGGAGGGATGGTGTTGATGGTGAAATATGGACGGTGGGCTACAAAGGTACATGCCAGCCAGCGGAATGACAAATGGCTCTCTAGTGACAGTATTATATTAAAAAGTAAATTGATATGCAAATGCTTCCGCAGGACAGGGGCAGCCTGTTGTCCCTGCTGGAGTGGAACGCCGAGAGAGATGTGTGTGTGTGTGTGTGTGTGTGTGTGTGTGTGCGTGCGCATGCGTGTGTGCGTGTGTGTGTGCGCGCGCGCCTTGCCCTGTAACATAGCCACTGCAGGGGTTAGCATAAGGGTCTTAGCGGGGCGCAAGAAGAAACCTACTGTATACGCAGCAGAATTCTCATAGTCTGTTCCACCTCGGGAGTCCATTAGTACATTCTTACATCCTAATATTGATTTGGACATTGTTCTCGTAATGTTAGATTACCTAAATGTATATCAGATGAGTTAAATTGTTTAAAATATGGAAGGTATTTGGCGATGGAAATGTGTTTTCTTACAGAAAGTGCATGCACTCAATATCTCTCTCTCTCTCTCTCTCTCTCTCTCTCTCTCTCTCGCTCACTCTCTCTCTCTCTCTATCTCTCACACGCACACACAAACAGAGCTGTCAGGGGGGAAATAGAAGGGGTTGCCATGTCATGTTTAAGACTGTGGCACTAATGGCTCATGACACTTCTAAGCAGAGAGGAGAAATGAGTCGCACTGTAATTACTATGGAAATGTGTTCATTTCCCATCACACACACACACACACACACACACACACGCACACACACACCTCTGCATCATACACCTCCGACACTGATAGGACTTGAGCTTTTGCCTTGGAGCAGATGTGTGCGTGCATGTGTGCGTGCACGCACACCCCCATCACAGTTGCAGGGTAAGGTGTGACCCTTAGTCCCTATTTCCCATATGCTGTAAACACCTGCCCCGAGGTGCTGTGTGTGTGTGTGTGTGTGTGTGTGTGTGCGCGTGCGTAGGGATAACCATAGTCCCCTAGTGTGTCCCTTGGCCTGGGTCCAGCTGATAACCATGTAGGGACACCCTCCACCCCCAAATGGGAACATAGGCCCCTGCCTACCTAGAGACCCCTCTTGCTAACCACAGCCTTTGTGTGTGTGTGTGTGTGTGTGTGTGTGTGTGTGTGTCTGCGTGTATTCCCAAATTGGCCCATTGAAGTCTGGGCTTCGCCATGCGTTCAGCTGTGTAAAATCAACACTAGGATTAAACACAAAATGACTCTCATATTTACTGAGCCTTACAAGAGCCTAGCCTGCCACCCGCTCTCTCTTCCCCGGTCTGGCAGACTTACTTACACCGCTCTCTTATACTCCGGGCCGTCCCCATATTCTTGTTATATGTCATGGCTCCTTTTTGCCTTCATCACCTCCCCTAGCCTCTGCTCTTCCCCACTCCTCCTCACCCCCTCCCCCGTCGGCCATATATAACCTAGGGCTGCCATTGATCCTGGTCTCTAAGATTAGATTGAATCGCCTTTAAGTCCAAGTGATTTGACAAGTGATTGTCTTTTTTTTGAAAAGGGTGATCGCGTATTTTGATTCTCGGGCTTTTGCGACAAAGGGGGTTGCAGAGAGAGGGTGTGACGAGAAGACATCATTGTAATATGGAACGAAGGGGGTTTTATGGAAGACATATTAGTTCTGCAAGAGTGGAGGAGGTTGAGACAATGAAGCCATCTGGTATTTATGTGGTGTTTATTACATGGTGATGTTGATGTTTTATGTGTTTTGGCCCAAAATATTGGTGGTGAATTTAAGAGCGCTGTAAATCACACATAGATGGTTATGCTAGGGCTGTTAAATGCTGCGGTTTAGGGCCGAAGCTCAACAACTTAGAGGGCAATCCCCTACGCGCACACACACGCGCACACACACAGGCATCCCTCTGCGAGGCATTTTAAACAGAACAAGTTTAATAACACTTCCTCACAGTTGGACAGCTGGGCTGGCCTGATCAATTCATCAATATTTAACATCGATCATTAGACTGACCTGCTGGACTGGGTTTGCATGTGCGTGTCTATGTTTATGTGTGTGTGTGAGTGTGTGTGTATGTGTGTGTTTCCCTGGAAGCAGTGGTTAATGGCCAGAAGGTTCCATACAAGCAGTATGTTAATGCATCTATTATAAGGCCAGTGCAGGGCATGCACACACACACTCACACACATGCCCCAGTTTTCCTTCAGGCAGCAGTCTTGCTCAGAGACTGGGGGGGGGGGGTGGCAAGACAATCAAAAGGCCATTCGCACACTCTCTCTCTCTCTCTCTGAGCTGCTCACTGTGTACAGTGGCAGGACACAGTCTGGGAAAATATCACACACTGGATTTAGCTCTCACATAGGACGTGGGTGTGTGCGGGCCAATTGTAGAAATGTCAAGATCTATATGGAGGTATTTATCGACATCTGTGGCTGTGTTAATGCATGCTCACAAAATCACTTCCCCGCCGTCAATAATCCTGCTGTGTGTATGCTTTCAGGCACTGTGGCTACATCAAAGCCAAGCAGGACCCCGATGAAGAGAAAATGCAATTCCAGCACGGCCGAGGTACACCGAGGCACACACACGCACACGCACGCGCACACACACGCGCATGCGCGCACACAAACACACACACATACATACACACACGTAGCTGTAATTGCAATCGAAGCGGGGATACACAGTATTGCCTGTCTATAAAAGCTGACAACAGTTTAGCTGTGCTAAAGAAGGACACCATACAAACTGTGGTCAGTGGTCATTCACTGAATTGAACATTGGCCTTGGCACAGGCAAGGTTGGGCGTTTGATAACCTCTGTGGCAAGCGTTTCCAGACAGTATGCACTCGTGAGACCACGAGGCACTCTGGATAAAAGCTTCCACTAAACGGTTTATGTTGTGAGTTAAAATATACAAACGCTCCATTTTCTCCCCATCAAATACATCAGAGGGTATCAGCATTTTTCCACTGCATAGAGTATTGTCACCTTGTTCAGCATAATTTCATTTTGATAGATAATGCTTACAAATTGCTTTGTTTTGTTATGATTGATTTTCTTTAGCTTGCACACACACGCATAGACACAAGCAAGCACACGCGCGCACACACACACACATGCTCACAAACACACACACACACACACACACACACACACACACACGCGCGCGCGCGCGCGCGCACACACACATACAGATACACTCCATGTACACTGATTCTAAACACCTCTATCAAGGCAACATTCTAACACCCACCTACATTGCAGTGACTCACATTTTACACAACTGCCTGCCTGGGCATAAGGCCTGCTTTGAGAAGAACACGTAAGCCTTTGTTTCCTTGTAACTGTTTAAACAAATTAGCTCTTACCGCAAGAGAACAGCGCTGCCACAATGGAAACAGTAGCCCTGACACATTTTACATAACACAATAGTTGTTAACATTGAAGAAAGGTTTGGGTTTTTACAAAAGGATGCAATAAAATCACATTATTTGAAATGACTTAGCATGAGGCTCTTGAAGAACTAGATATTTTTATTAAATTCTGAATTGATTTTTAATTGATTTTCAAGACATTTGCAAAGCAGCCCTGCCCTTACACACAAATGATTAATCAATAAAGAAAATCTGAAGGATGCTGTTTTAAGCCTCTCTGAAGGACCAGAAGCCCATGAGCGATACAGTATACTGTATACCTTGAATTCCTCCCACCTGCATGGACGCTGTCCAGCTTCGTATTTTGCCTGTCGGGGATTTAGGAGTGTGAAATGGCAAGCATCTATTTATTATTATTATTATTATTATTATTATTATGAATATCTTGAGAATATACATATACTGTATATACACCATTGACATATTTCAATTTTGCCTTATCTATTTTTATTTAATTTTAGATTTCTCCTTTATTTTAGTCTCATATAGATTCAAAATCTCTTTTGCAAGAGAGAGATGGCCAAAAAAAGCAGCAGACAGATACACACTAAAACCTATTACAAACTAAAACCACAATACATACAAATATAAAGCAATACACAAAATAGGATTATTTTTAAGTAGCATTAATAGGAAATACACTGAGAAGCAAAAAGTATAAATAACTTATTTAAAACTGGTTAAAACACTGACATACCTGAGCTTTTTATTACTAATTATTTTAGCTTTAAAAGCAGGTAATAATGCCATGTCTTTTAAATGTAAAGCAATATGAAGCCTGTTCCAATCTGATGAGGCTGAATACTGAAAATATGTTTTTCCTAAGTCAGTCCGTGCCATCATTACAACACAGTTTGTAGGCAATGTTGTGCATGTATTTCTCTTACAGTTAAGCTTCCAGGCAGCAGGACCTACATCCATCCCCACACCTATGAAGACCCCAACCAGGCTGTCAGAGACTTTGCCAAGGAGATCGACGCATCCAGCATCCGTATAGAAAGAGTCATTGGCGCTGGTGAGTTACCGATTAGCAATTGTCTTGGATCCATTCCTGAAAAATATAACTGCCACAGCCTTTTCTATAGACTTGGACATTAATTCACTAATTTGTTGGAGTTTATCTCATTATAATTGAATTGAAACTATAATTAATTTTTCTGAAGATGCCTTCAGTCAAAACCACATGCATGGATAATGTTATTGATTTTTGGGAAACGCATTTATTGCTGATTAACTGAACCCGTACTCAATTTCCATTCATTTGGTAGACACAAATTAATTGATTGCTGGCTTTAAAAACAAATTAAGTAAAGGCGCGACTCCTAAAGTGTGTGACAAATTTGTGATATTATTACTGCTGTTATTGTTACTTTTCTTTGTTGCTTAGACTTAACGTGAAAGAGGATATTCATGATATTGAGGTGTGTGTGTGTGTGTGTGTGTGTGTGTGTGTGTAGGTGAGTTTGGGGAGGTGTGTAGTGGTCGTCTGCGCGTCCAGGGAAAGAGGGAGGTGTACGTGGCCATCAAGAGTCTGAAGGCAGGCTACTCTGACAAGCAGAGGCGGGACTTCCTGTCTGAGGCGTCCATCATGGGACAGTTTGACCATCCAAACATCATCAGGCTGGAGGGCGTGGTCACCAGATGTGAGTAATGCACAACAACCACACACAAAGGGGTAGTGTGTACGACCATTATGCAATTTACATACAAATCTCCAGCCCCGGTACGTGTATTATACTGTGCATACATAACATACAGTATGGCATAGCATTATTAATGGTTTCTCCCATAGCATTAAAATCCCTCAGGAGAGGAACCCCCACACCCACGTAGTATTTGTATGTTAAGGGGATCTTTTCTCTGCCCAGCCTCCCTTTGTCCTGAAAATATACACACTTCAATGTCCTCTATCACGCTATGATGGATGCCATAGGCATGGCTGACCCATGCAGTGTGTGTGACCCCTTCTCCTCACACGTGTGTGCGTTTTTACGTGTGAGCATGCGTGTGTGCACTCAGTAGGTAAATGAGTGTTTATGTGTCACATATGTACCGTGAGGCAGGGCAGAGCCACTCTGTTAATGTGAATCAGACCTGACCCGGGATCAGATAAAAAGCTCTGTTACCACGGAAACGCAACGGGTGACGCATGTCCAGTGAAAGTGTCCGCTTTGAAGTGGGCCACTTGTTTACCTGGGCTGATTGTGTTAGACAATGATGGCGTGCGTGCGTGAGTGTGCGTGTGTTCATGTGCGCGCTTGTAGGTTAACACTGCTAAGGTACATTCATTCAGGCCATGGGTTCTATCAGACAGTTGATCACTATCACTACACCTCAAAATTACAGCTTCCTATTGCATTCTCTCTTTCACTGAATGTCTGCTCTCTCTCTCTCTCTCTCTCTCTCTCTCTCTCTCTCTCTCTCTCTCTCTCACACGCACACAATCCACTCGCACCAGTTCACTGGTGCTCGGTGACACTAAGGCCAGCAACAAAAGAACAAATGCATATGAATGGGGATTTGTCATGAATATTAATAACTCTTCATGTTAATTAGATGTGTTTTACTCTGATGAATATTCAACAGTATACATATTAAGATTGAGATCCTCTCATATTTCCTATTCATTTCCTCATGCTGGCTATCTCTCTCTCTCTCTCTCTCTCTCTCTCTCTGTCTCTGTAATGCTAGCTTTTAATTGTGACCTTTGCATAGCAGGTTAAAGCTTAAGTATAAATATTAACATTGCAAATTGCTCCAATTTTTATTTCAGCAAGAGGAACTTGTGATTATGCCTCTTTTCAGTGACACACATACACGCGCGTTTGAATTTGACCATTTATTTTCAGGGTTTTAAAAGAACTGCAGCTATTTCCTTGACAATTTTGTGACAGGTCAGAATAGCAGAGTAATTAAAACAGCATAAACCTGGTTTCAAAAAAGCCAGTAAGAAGGGTGTATGGCACAGTATGTGGAATAAAGGCATAATGTATTAGTCACTCCACAATTATACACAGCAGAACCAACAAGTACATCTTTTTCTCACCTAAAGATGTAAGACTATAAAGTGCAAAAACAAATAGGGATTGTATATGTGGTAGAATTAGCATTAGCCGTATTTGTATTTGTGTTAAAATGTGCTTTAGTAATTATATTCAAATTCATATTAGTATTAGTATTCAAATTTCTATAGCATTTGTATTTGTATAGTATTAGTTTTTTCATTTCCTGTGTGTGCGTGTGTGTGCACGTGTGCGTGTGTGTGCATGTGTGTGTGTGTGTGTGTGTGTAATGTCTGTGTTCCTACAGTGTGCGTCTGCCTCTTTCTCCCCACCTGTCTTCACGGCACATTGAGGACCTGATAGAGGCCCTTAGAAACAAATCTCACTAGCCAAGGGGTAATTTCACAGGTCACAGCCCAGGGTGTGCGTGTTGGGGCGGGGCGGTGAGAGGTGACCTGGGTCGATAACGCCTCAGGGCCTTGTTCTCTAGCTCCAGCTGGTCCCTTCACACCTCACACACTCTAATCAGGAAAGCTGACCCTGTGTGATCTGGGCTCAGGTGTGTGTGTGGGCGGGTGCTGGAAACACAAGCTGTAACGGTCGGAGGAGCCGAGAGACAGTTTGGTTGTAGTAGTAGTAATATTGTTAGCAGTAGTAGGATGTATAATTGTCAATTAACTTATTTGTAGTAAGAGACAAACATGACTACAGCAGCAGTCGACTACGCTATATGAAGCAGCTACTGTTTAACATAATACAGTGCACCGGAACAGCTGTTGAACTTGACAACATTTGGCCAACAGTGTTAAGTTGAAACATGGGAGAGAACAGACTTATTTTGAGTACATAGGCCTACTGTAACAGCACATTGTGGATGCTTCCCATCTAATAAATGACTTGATAACGTAAAAATAGAGCTGTCTTCCATGTATATGGCGGACATGGTGCAGCCTTCATGCCTGTTGGATGGAAACCACAACTAGACAGAAGTCATGACAGATGTTATAGTGACTATCTCACCTGAATGTGTACGAGGCGGTCAACATTTTTAAACATAAACCGTTTTGCGTGTGTCCATCAGTGTGTGTGTGTATGTGTCTTTAGAAGACTCCACGTGTCTTTGGTCCCCGCTGTGTGCCGCTGTAATAGCCCGCTCTGCTGTCTCCCTGCTGATTGGTGCCATTGTCATGCTAATGACGGAGCCGCATGCATGGCGGCCAAGAAATAACAGACCATTCCTTTTTCTATCTGTCTTGCTGCGCCTCAGAAAAGAGCAGCAATCCCCACCCCACCCCCACCCCCCTCCGCCTCCCGTACCCCCGCTCCCCACACACACACACACACACACACACACACACACACAATTCCCGTGTTTCTTTATCTTCCCTTCATCTCCCCCATCCTTCCTTTATGCGCTTCACAATCGAGCCGACAATCGGCTCATTTGGAAAACCCTCAATTACCGAGTCCCATCTCATCCGATGACATGTCTCTCACACACACACACACACACACACACACACACACTGCCAGGCACGCGCACAAGCACGCGCACATGCACACACACGCTCAGTGAAAAAACACATGACAATTAGTTAAACACACACACACACACACACACACACACGCATGCACACACAGAGGACTGCATATGCACGCACACACACATACACACACACACACACACAAGAGGGGGAAAAACACCAGCAAAGCTGCAGCAAAATTAATTATAAACACACACACACACAC
>JAOEGT010049324.1:0-20075 GCA_025447795.1 Speoplatyrhinus poulsoni
GCGGTGCTGATTGTGGGTTTGGACCGTAAAAGTAAAGTTGGTTAAGCTAACCGTGACACATGGAGGAGGGGGCTAAATGTATGATGGCTGTCTGGATAGAGAGAATGAGCTGAATGTAGAATGAAAGAGAGGGGCTACAGTGAATCACATGGTGAGAGGCTTGTGGGGTGCACCTCGTGCCATGCAAGCCAGGCCTCTGTTCCCTTACGTCAACACACACACACGGACGCACGCACACGCACACACACGCACACGGACGCACGCACATGCACACACACGATCGCACACAGCTGGGAAAGCCTTTAGGGCTGTTTTAGGAATGTGAACCAACAGTAGAAAACTACTTATTAAGACCAGAAGATCTTGGGGTTACAGCGAAATAGACCACTACTGACGCGCGCGTGTGTGTGTGTGTGTGTGTGTGCGTGTGTGCGCGCGTGCGTGTGCATGTGTGTGTGTGTGTGTGTGTTCGTGCGTGTGCGTGGGTTTGCGTATGTGCATGCATGTATGTAGTTGTGTATGTTAACATAACGGTGTGTGCATGCACTCTGTACCTCTGTGGTGTGTGTGCGTGTGTGCATGTGTGTGCGTGTGTGTGTGTGTGAGAAGGGGAGAGAGAGAAAGAGAGGGAGAGGGATTGAGGGAGAGAGGGAGAGAGTGATCTATCATTGCATTGGTTCCATGCTGCTGTGTACCAAGGTCAGTGTGAGTGCATCATCCATCACTGATGTACAGAAGCTGTGTGTGTGTGTGTGTGTGTGTGTGTGTCCATTCCCTGTGCTCCTGATGGTGACTGTGTCAGCCTGCATTGGTCAGAATGAGTGCAGGCAGCACCTGTTTACTGCAGCTCAGTTCTGTCAGCCTGTACAAACCAACACGTCTTTGCAGCTAATCCCACCCAGACTATTTGAACAGTGACGCCTGCAGTTTGTCTTGGCGTCACTGCACACACGGTCTAAGAGTCCAAATTGACCTGTCACTATGTCCCGCCCCCCTTAGTTATTGTTGCTAACTTGGGCAAACATTGGACAAAACTAGTTGCTGAATAGAGCAAGAGTGGCAGTGGTCAGTGTCAAAACTATATCCTAAGAGGCTCGAGCACCTGGTTCTGTATAGAAACCATCAACAGGTTACAGTATGTCAAGGAGAGCTACAATTATACACAAAATAAAACATGATATGGTGCATGATGACAACAAGCTTTAAGGCGAGAGTTTACAGATGGTACTAATAATGGATAGGCTACTATACTGAGGGAGAAGTCTCATATTTTCGCGGTCATCATGATAGCGCATAAAATCATCCAATACCAACCATTATAAAATACGTAAGTAGAATGAACATGAACAGTATGTTGCCATGTAACATTGTGTCAACGTTCACAATTAGCTAACTTTATCTAGGCTGCTAGGCTGCTGTGGTGACACTCATGTACTGTACTGTAGGCCTATTATACACAATGTTGTCTTACGTTAGACTAAATGTAAACTAAATATAAACATCCTTCTTAACCTTATTTTTACATTGAGTTGATGCTGTGCCTGCCACAGTTTAATGCCCAGACATAAGGCTCCATTTTGTTTTTGGTTTGGGAAACAGGATAAAAATAACATCACTGCATTTGGTGTCTCAGTGTTGCATGCAGTGTTGCATCCACCCAATACCCATCGGTTAACCGGCTTACATGCGTATTAAACCACAGAAAACTGAAGAAAAATCTATATTTTTTGATGCCTGTCTATGTATTTCTAAGTTATTTGCGTGCAGCTGATAGTGAATTGTCATTGGCTCGTCTGGGTTTGACAGGCGGGGCTTTGCGATAGGCAATTTGATAAATGCTACAGTATGTGACCATATAATAATAATAATGAAATTGTTGTGTTCAACATGGAGAACAGAGTCTTAACCTACTGTGTCCCTTCTGTTTGCTTTGAACAGAAACCACCACTATACCAGGCACAACCACTGTCACTCCACCCAGAGTAGAAGAGACCACCGCTACACTGAGATCTGGTAAACACGCGCACACACACACACACACATGCGCGCACGCACGCACGCACAGTATGTGTTTCCTGCAACACATTCACATTATAATGTGTATAGTTGAACTTCATGATGTCATGCTGTTCCTCCACAACGGGTGGGGTGTTGGGGTCAAGGTACTGTAACCCTGTTTTATACATGGTCATGCAACACAGACTTCACTACTTGGATTATGCTAGCAAACTAGTGATGAAGATAATGAAGATAATTAATAATGATTGTTTCACCTAACATATTCATTAACATTGAATACAAAATACGACATGTTGTGGCTCACACTCCTTCTTACTGTAACACTTTCGCACGCTTTATTGGCAGGCATACCATGTACTGTAGTTGGCTGAACAAGATCTCTCTCTCTCTCTCTCTCTCTCTCACCAGCCACTACTCCATCCCTGTCGGCGGTGTGTGACTTTGAGCAGAGCCTGTGCGGTTGGTCAGCTGACCCCAGGTCAGGTGTGAGCTGGTCGCTGCACACAGCTGCTAGTGGCTCGAATTCATACGGATCGAATTCATATGGCGCTAGCCTGGATCTGGCACCAGAGTCTGATAGTGAGTACTGGAGTAGTCACGCACACGCACACGTACGCACGCACACACACATGCAATTGATCACGCATGCACACACACACACACACACACACACGCACACACAGGATTAGACAGAAAAATTTTGTTGTAGCTACCTTAAAGCGCATTATGGTTTAATTGCGAAGTGACTTTTCAATCCCTAAAAACACTTTAGCACTTACAACTGGCAGTGATTTTATACTAATAAAAGCTACAATATTCTGAAAAAGCTATAATCTTATATTCTGTAAATACTGTAGTATTTCTGTGGCTTTTTCACCAATCGGAGAAAAGAGAAAAGTCTGGAGAGAAATGTGAGTTTTGGAAAAGTATCTTCAGTATAGATAAGCGGTTTTTAGTGATAGAACAAAATGAATAGCACTGGTAGCAGGCAGCCAATTGGTCTTATACAGAAAAACATGTAGAGGTGTTTGATGGACCAAGTTGTCGCATTTGGCCAGGTATATTATAAACATCACTACTGACCACAATGACGTAAGGACGTAATCTTCGTCTTTCTGATATTGTACTGTATGTCAGCATTGTGTCTGCGTATGTAATTAGAGTTTGTTTGTTTGTTCGTTTAAAGCCCTTCTATTCCACAATAGAATCAGTTTTTACCTGGGTCCACAACCCTCCTTTTACGTTATTTTACCATGTCTATTAACCATCTCTTTGCCTTATTCACCCACCATAACCTCTTTTGGCATCTTGCATACCTTCATCATCGCTCATGCCTTACTTATCTACTGTCGTTGCCGTTACAACCTCTTGGTCTCTACATTGACCACTGCTCTGTCATTGCACATACAGCTGTTTCCCACATCTGTCTGTCCTATACGAGAGAGTCAGGGGAGAAGAGGGAATGTTTTATCCATCTCTCTCTCTCTCTCTCACACACACACACATGCACACACACACGCACACACACACACACGTGCATATGCACAGTGCCCAGAGGGATCAGATAAGTCAGATGATGGCTTTGACAGAAGTGCTGCCTTAGCTCTCGAGGTGTCCCCAAGGCTTCTCACACACACACACACACACACCGCTCAAGGTGGGCCTGACATTTACACTCTCAAGGTGCAGGGGTGTTTTTTCTTCACACACACACAGATGACCTTGCCATCCACCAAGGTCCTCTGTATCTGTTCAAGCCATCTAGTTCACAGTCCACTGACTTGCTCTTTTTTAAACACACAGGTCTGTGACATAAGATATGCCTTTACACCACATTACCCAGCTGTGTTTGAACTGTGCATGTGAAGAGAGGTGTGTGTGCTATAAGAGGGATGTAAGTAAGTAAGTGTGTAAGTAAGTATGTGTGTGTGTAACTATAATTGACTTAGCGGCGTGGCCGTCTCTGTGTTAGACGTAACATGACGTTAAATCTTGTTCTACAGCTACATTAGCGCAGTGCTCTGTCTGGGAGCTGTCTTGCTGTGCTAATCACATCCCAGCCACTTGTCACTGAAAGCCCTTTTAGTGCCGTAAAGCGAAAAACCCTCTCCCCACCCCATGTAGAATTTAGAAGTCATCCTTTTGATCTCAGAGAGATTGATCCAGATTTATCGAGAGCATGAAGCTTGATGAATAAGATGGAATCATAACTGTTGTCTGTTGCCTGTTCATTACCCACATGAGCGTGTAAATTGTATCGTTTTGTAACCAAATGTCTATAAACATGATACCACTCCCAGTCAGAAAACCAATTGGGACAGAACAAAACAGAACCTTTGTGAAAATTATACCCCACATGACAAGAATGTGAAAACAATCATTTTAATGTGTTTGTGCATTGTTTGCACATATTTGTGCACATCTTTGTGCACACTAAAGAACAATGGCTAAAACCATGAAATTAACTACATATAAAAAGAAAGAAGACATTTAAAGTTAAATGTTTAGCCTAGGATGAGCCTTCTTGCACAGGATGATGACTTAATATGTTTACACGAAATAAAAATAATGAAGCACAAATGTTTGTTTTGTTTGCACAAACATACACAGCTAGTGTACAAAAAATGCAACCAGTTAAAATTATAATAACATTAATGGGGTGCTGAGCATGTCACACAATTGTAAAAAAAAAAAACATAATGTTTAATAACAGTTAAGCAAAAAGGTTTGTTTTGCATGCACACACATGCACAAATTATGTACAAACTAATCAAATTCTTAGCATATTGGGTGCCAATATCATGGAGGTCAAAACTGAATGTTCAGCTTGCAGGAAGAAATAAGTCCAATATTTAAATTGAAAAATGTACATATAGCAGTACATATTTATTTAATGGCTGTTAAATATGTATATAAAGGCCATTAAATAAATATACACTAATAATTGTCATACCTGTACTGTAATATGACAGCACTCTTAAATCAAAGTACTGTATGTATATGTTTAAGGATTAAGACGAGGAAAATATTATATGATATCATATACTGTATATATATATATATACTGTATAGAGAAACTATTTAACATATCTTGCCAAAAGCAAGCATGTATTCTGTAAAGCCATGGTACATTTAAGTAATGACATGTCTTTCTGAATATGAGAAGAATTGGGCAAATTTTATATATAATATTAATGGTGTCGAGAGTCATATTGAAAATATTCACAATAATAAAACTTTTTATTAATAATATCCTGCTGCATAAAGAACAGGACAAACTCATTTGCAGAATCATGCTCTGAGATCTAATGCGCTGCTGAATATAATTAACATTAAAGTGAGCAGTTGATAACTCTTATAACCCTCACGTACACAGTTTTATATATACTATATATAATGTATGCATTAACACTAATATGATATGAACACACACACACACCTTCCTGCCCCCTCAGTGCCATTTCTTATTCCATCGATATGTCTCCCATAGAGATTTGTTAATTCATTCCCTCCCTTTGTACATGTGCCAAGATCAAACGCCAAGAGAGAGAAAAAAAGAAAAAACACTGTAACTTTCTCTCTAACTGTATTTAATGAGCACCGGTAATCTTATGCCTATTTTGGTTATATGCCTACAGTTACACCGAGCAAATTCCCTTTTTATTAAGTGTGATGTGAAAGTAATATTTTGTTTTTACCTGTACCAAGGAGAAAGCAGGAATCATTCCATATACTGTATATAGATAAGGTTTTCCTTCCTTTCTCTCTTACATCCTTTTGCAATCTCTCTCTCTCCCTCTCACTCTCCATCTGGATATGTCACTATATTGATAAGAAGGCTATTTGCAAGTCTAGCAAAGCTTTCACACTCCTGCCCTAATAGACAAACAGCCAAACACAGCAGCCAGCTAATGTTCATAGTAGGAGGGGGAGAAGCTCAGCCCGCTCTTCTGTTCCTGACATGCTTGACCTCAGACTCTTTCTTCATAGCTGTTTGTCACACTCTCCTTCGTTTGCATCTGTCCCTCGCTCCCTCGCTCCTCGAGCCCGTCATCTGGGCCGCCCATTATAGTTTAGAGGAGGGAAAAGCAGTGAATCAGATGAATTATTGATGACGTTTTTACCGGAGCACGTAGAGAAAACAAACATTGTGATGGTTGTGCTGACTACATTAAAGAAACGATGGGAGAGCAACAGAATGACATGTCAGCGTTCAGAGTGATTAGGGCAGGTGTGTGCATGTGAGCGTGCGCATGTGAGCGTGCGCATGCGTCGTGAACGGTATATTGGCGTGAGTGCATTGTGTCCACAGCCATTACCAGCCATGATGAAAAGGAGGTGTTATTTGCGGTTTAGTTTGCCACCACAGAGTAATGCCAGCAGGCCAAGCAGCCCAGCACAAGGCTCATTACTGCCTTGTGCCTTGTGCCTTGGACCCTCACTTACTAGCACACAGCTGGAGACCTTCCTCAGAAAGACCCAATCCTCTCTGTTCCTCTTTCTAAATAGTTGCTACTGTATATGACACTAACCTACTGCAATAATATATGAAGAGTTCCGGTGCAAAAACCTCTGGGGAAAAAAGTGCAGCTGAAAAAAGTTGACATTAGCTATTTAAAACTGAATATTTATTAGATGTAGATTTGGATCCAGTACTTTCAGCTGTATTACAATTAAAATGGTTTTCACTTAATTAAAAAATGGACATCCTTGAATATTTCTTTTAGTATTGGGCTGTAGCTAAATCCACGTCTGTGAAACCGGCATAACGTTATCAATAAAGCCTCAATCATCTTTACATAAATGTATATCTACAAGCTATGATACATGTCATACAGTAATTGCTAAATGTGGTATAGCTGTGTGATCCCTCCAATGTGACTTAAAAGTGCAGTAAGCACTGCTTTGGAGAAAGGTTGTTTATATTTGAACTCATTAAAACATCTCTAAGTACAAAGTTGAGGATGTTCCCATGTCGTTTAATTGCCTGCATGTTGTATAGTAATGAGGGAATAAACCCAAAGGGAAGAGGCGTAAAGATTGATGCAGACAGACAGCTTCCAGTGCTACGCCTCACTCCTGCTCTTGCTCCACACCATGCAGATTTCTCAGGCAACTACCTCCACTTAGACGCTGGTGCCCACACCCAGAGGCAGCGTGCTCGCCTGCTGAGCCCCGAGGTGGAGCCCGAGACAGGCCCGCTCTGCCTCCTCTTCTACTACCAGGTCCTGGGGGAGGCGCAGGGTACCCTCAGGGTGCTGCTGAGAGACAGTGACCAGGATGAGACACTTCTGTGGGTGCTCAAAGGAGACCAGGGGCCTCACTGGAGGGAGGGCCGCACCATCCTGCCCCAGAGCCCCAAGGAGTATCAGGTGGGTTTGTGCTGCAGGCCGCCCTGACAGGTGCATTGTGGGTAGCGTTGAGTCTATGACAATTTCCATATGTGATATTTGTATATGGTATGCCTGCCTGCCTTCTAACTAGGGCTTTGAGATATGACGATAGGAAGATAATTTCCTATAATTTTTATAGTATGCTTGTTGTGATCGTATATATTTTATGCTACAGCCATTAAGCAATATATTTATGAAAATAAAAAAAATGTGGTGGTTGTGCGCAACAACTAGAAAATATATATTCACTGAATTTACAAAGTGATATGCTATATTGTGATATGTATTTTTTTATTTTATGTTATTTTTATGTGGGGAAAGGAGGGGGTGCGGGTATAAAATAATTGTAGTTATATCGCACAGCCCCACATTTTTTCTAATGTGTATTGTAAGTAAGATTAATGTAGCGCTTTTCACAGACATGAGTCACAAAGTGCTTTACGTTAATGTACCCTTTATTGCTCTCTATTGTTTTGCTTTCTTAACACACTGAATTGTCTGTCTGCCTGCTTTTAGGTGGTGTTTGAAGGGTTCTTTGAGCATGGGACCAGAGGACACATCAGGATAGACAACATTCACATGAGCAACATCATTGAGCTGGAGCAGTGCACACGTAAGTCCACCCACCTGTCAGTTAAAGATGGCCCGCCCACCTGTCTGTGTCTATCAATGAATCAACCCTCTCTCTCTCCCTGCCTCCAACTCGATAGAACCTTTAAGCTGTGCTCTCACCAGAGACCAGTGAGAAAACGGGAGGGGGGTAAAACCCATAAAAAATAGAAAGTAGGCCACAAACAGCCATTGGGCATGGATTCTAATCTATTTTTCATTATATCTGCCTATGTTTTCTTCCTCTGTTGCCCCACCCTGTCTTTTCTCCTCTCATTCTCACTCTCTTTTTCTTCCTCTATGTCTCTACCCACCCTACTGTCTCGCTATTTCTTTTTCCATCTCTCCATTCTCTCTTTTTATTCTGCTTTTAGGCTATGATGTAAACAAAGCCTAGGTGGGCCATTCAGCGCTGCGTTACGTTAAGTGCGCTTGAGAGTTAGATGAGAAGCTAATAACGTTGGAGATAATGCATTCAATCACAAAGGGACCAAAATATTATGACTGACACAAAAAAATATATTGGCTTAACACACAAATTCATATAAGCTTGGCTGCATGTTAATATGTCCCTCTTTTACCACACAGGCAGGCATGGTAACACACTAGACACTGGCAGTCACTGTTATTGTTACAAATATGCTATTAAGGGAGGCAAATTGTCAGAGTGGAAAAGTAGAGAATGACTTTATATAGACACATGGAGGAGATGCTGACTATAACATTCACATTTACTTGTTTGTGACTGTATAGGGACTTTGACAAACAGTGTACACACACACACACACACACATACACACACACACACAGTTTGTTCTGTTCTTTATGATGTGAAATAATGGGCATATTCTTATCATTTAATAGCGGAGCAGTGCACAGCAGGACAGTATTAGCTAGTTAGCCAGATCCTCACACACTAGCTCAGGCGCACACATTCACGTGCACACACACACACACACGCACGCACGCACGCACGCACGCACGCACGCACACACACACACATACACTGCCAAAGCAGTCCTGCTCCTTATATTTCAAGCTGCTTAATTGTCTTATTCCATCCTTTTTAAATAAATCTCTTTCCCTCCATCGATCTGTCTGTCAAACTGAGCAGCTGGCTTGTTTGTCCTTCAACTTCTTTAATTTATTTTATTATTCTAAAAACAATGTCATCATGTTATTTTTCTTTATAGTCTTTCTTACTGTATTAGTTGTACTCTCCCTGTACTTAAATGATCTGTCATTTTTAATCTTCCTTTTTTGTCTTGTCTTTCTGTTGCTCTTTTGTGTTTTTCCTGCCATTAGTACAAATGATTCATCCTCTGGCATGTAATAAACACCAGCATAGTAAATCACGTTTTTCTTCTCTTTGGTGTCCACCCTTCCATTCTTCTTTTTCTTCATTCCTCCTTTCCCTTGCAGCACGCAGCGGCCATTTTTGCCTTGAGCCAACATTAAGGCAGATAGACAGAGAGGCGCACAAGGGAAACTGTGAAGAAAGAGATGGCAGAATGTTCTCATGAATCGCACAATTTCTCCCGCTGTGAGCTCGCGTTTCATCTGCCCGTCATTATTTTTTGCCCTATGTGTGACAGAAGGCCTTAGCATCTCTGTCACTCTAAAACTCAACAAAAGAGTTGAGCTGGGAAACAAATCTAATCTTTAATAATCGTTATATATATGTTGTGTAGCTTTTGTCTGTTTAATTTGACTAATCATTAATAGGAAGGCGTCGATTGTGAAATTCTGAGCCAATGCTGAAACAGATGTTGGTGAAATACTCCCACATAAACAACATTTGTTTTCACTTTGAAAAACAAAACACATATAAATGGCACCCATTGCTTTCATTCCTGTGTCATGTCCAGTATTACAGTATTGGATCTTCTCCGATAATGAAAATAGCTTTTCATTATTTGGATCACAATCACTCTAAAGTTGTTACTAATCTTTTTTTTTTCCCTACTCTTTTGCAGAACCTTTCCCGGCTTTCCCTCCAGACATGACCAGTAAGTTCACATTTGTGTTGATCTTCTTCCACTTCCTGTGCCAAATGTCTGTGCTTCCTGCTTGATCCTAAGCTCTGGCAGCATTGCACTGGCCCCCTGTAACCTTGTTACACCCAAGTAAAAAAAAAAAAAAACACATGATCAAATGCAACCATATTTGATTTAGCAGTATCTCTACTGTAAGTAATAGCAAGCAATCAGTCTTTGTGTGTATTGGTGTACATTAGGTGTAGAGGGGTTTAATGGAGTCGGTCTGTCAATAGGATGGTGGCTTGAAAGCAACATAACAACTTGATGGTTATAATGTTAGCATCCAAAGCATTGTTCCAGCATGGCTCACTGCACGCTGGACTGATGTAGCCTGGTTCTGTATCTTCCTCACTGAAATATGGTGACTACATGGGAATACTGCCTTCTTGAAATGTAGATGTGATGTGATATTCTTTTTTATATTTTGTTTTCAACAAAATCGGCATTGGTCACAAATTTTTTTTCCACATTTATTATCACATGACAGCAGAACTATATATATATATATATATATATATATATATATATATATATATATATAGTGGGGGGTTTGCACAGAGCTACGGTTGATAAAATATCCAAAAAGAGAAAAGCCTGTGATTGTTGCTTTGTGATTTTTATTGAAATAGTGTACTGTGCATTTATGGCACAATCAATAAAGTGGTATGTGGATGTGTCCAGGGTGACTGTACACCATTGGTATGTCTGCTCAAGGCTAGCTATATGAGACAATGAGTCGTCCGTCGTATGCATCGCTCGTATGCATAGACACACCATGAATAATTGAAGCAATGCTCGCTATTCCTTTGTGGTGTGGACCATAAACAAAGCACCATGAGGCAGGAGAGAAGTCTGCTTGCGGCTGTTTAATAACCCAGACGATGATGAACTAGTTTCCAAGCGGTGTCATAATCCCTCCATCCCAGCAAGTGAAATGTAAATAAATGGAGCAGATACCTCCTTCTTTCTCTCCTTCCGCCCCTCCATCACATTGTCCCTCTCTACAGTCGTATTGTGTAACAGAGGGGATTCACTCATCCTGCTTTCTAGGCTACTCCAGCACACAAGGAGTCTGTTCTCTCCTTTGCCCCTGATCCCCTCATTTCTCTCCTCTCCACACCCCCGTCTTGCCCTCACATCGACCTCCTCTCCTTTGCTCCTCGCCCCTTTTGCTCCTTTTTTCTTCATCCTCTTCCCGACCGCAATGCTTAGTCCCGCCTTTATTTTCCACCGCTTCCATGCTTTCTTCCTCTGCTACTGCGCCCTTGTCCTTCTTTCTACCTTTCCTCTCCTCCTCTCCTCCTCTCCTCCACTCCTCTGCCCGCTAAGCTCCTGGGCGGTTCTCCTAAAGCTGCTGCTTTCTCTCTTCTCCTATATCCCCAAAAACAAAGCAGACTGAAGCAGACAGGATTATACAATCAGATCTATCTTTTCCACTGTCAGGGATGGCACCCAAAGTTCAGGGCCGTTTCAGTCAGGGCCCTGCAAAGCCACCGCCGTAGTCTTTCTTAAAGGTGCACTCCTCGATTGCATTATTGTGCCTCCAGAAGCCCATGTTTAATGCTAACTGCTAATGTTTAGAAGGAGGGGCTTGCATTCTTTCTGTTTTCAACCAACCAGAGGTGTTGCTTGGTTTTAAACTTAAACAGACATACCCTGCGAGCATTTGCGCATTTGTGTTTTCTGAGCTAAACAATCAAGGAGTTTACCTTTAAAAGAGTGAGAGTCATTAGCCAAAGGGATTGGATTTACTCAAAGTTTTGACTGTCCGTTGCGTGGGCTTGTTTGTGCGCTACAGTAATCTCCAGAGGTTCAGCAAAAATATTTCTTATTTGAAATAAGATTAAACACCTTACACAGCTTTCAGTAAGCACATTCTCCGAATGCCGTTAGATACTTGAGGAGTGTTTTTTTTTTATGTGGTGAATGCATTCTTTTTTTAGCACATCTGAATAGCAGTCCTTAAAACAGCTAAGTCAACAGCCACTCTCCAGAAACTAGCCACATGAAACTCATTTTTAACTTCAAGGGTTTCACTGAATGTTTGCCGATGTTACACTGCTTTTACCTACAGTAGTTCTTCAATTGCACAGCCTATGGGGCTTATATAGTAACTGGAACGAGTCATAGTAACGGCACCTGGGTCACATAATGAATATTTTGTCATCTGGTACTCTTAAGAGTAACAACAGATTTCTATGTGGTCAGGTGGAGGTCTGGCACTTAATTCCAAGGACCTTGTTAAGGCCAATATTCGCTGTACTGTATTCTGTAACATTGGGGTTTGACTGCACAGTGGTAGTGGCAGATGTGAAATAGCTACACATTACTTTTACAATAAATTGGTGCATAACCTGTAGTTTAATGTAACTGTGGGAAACATTACAATTAGAAGAGAATTAATGAGACATTTAAAATAATACAATACGAAGTTGATGGATTAAACGGATTATCAGTTAA
The DNA here is from genome assembly GCA_025447795.1 of Speoplatyrhinus poulsoni. Classification (NCBI taxonomy): domain Eukaryota; kingdom Metazoa; phylum Chordata; class Actinopteri; order Percopsiformes; family Amblyopsidae; genus Speoplatyrhinus; species Speoplatyrhinus poulsoni. The sequence goes on from JAOEGT010049324.1 coordinate 12,521, forward strand.
GTGAATAGTAATAAATTTGAAAGCACCTAGGAACATGTGAGGAAGCATGCCAGCCTTAAATCCTAACATGAAGCTGCACTTTGTGACTGATAAACGGATACATTTTTCCTATACGCCTTCTGAAATGTGTGAGTTTGGGTTGGATTTGAGGTTATTTCCATAAACTAATCAAAACAGACATGCCAATTATTTTTCACTTCATATTGCAAAAGTCAAATAAGATCACAATGACAGACTGAAGTCTGCATTGCCAGTCATTTGCTTTAATGATTGGTGCTGTAAGCTGGCTCCCAAGTCAGTGATAAAAGGCGTTTAACTGCAGAGTGACGTGAACAAATTGGCACACTGTTGTGGATTTTCGTACCCATGGCAACAAAGGAAGTGTTTGGCTTGACTTGTGGTAATAGAAGGCTGGCAGACAGACCAACTGTGCATGCTTGAGACACTTGCACACACATACACACGTGTGCAGTACACGCATGTACACACACACACACACACACACACAGAGAGAGAAGACTCAAATCAATCCCACTACGAGTAATGTTAAAGTAAAAGACAGTAAAATATATTACGGTACATCAAAAGACAAAGCCTGTACATGTAATCTCCCTTACTGTGAATGCAACAGCACCAGATTGTGCGCTGTAACTTTCTCTCCTCTACCTACAGTACGTTTTCTTGCTTACATTTCAAACAGGTCAATTTGCAGCCCTGCAAATCATCTCCATCTTAATCCACGTGAGGAAAGGCTCTCTGTGGTGGCTGCTTAGCACACAGCTTTACAACCACAGCTCAGCTTAAACGCTTAAAGAGGACGTCTGAACTTTCAAAGAAGCTATATCTTCCTTGAGGTCGCTCTGTCTCAATGGCTGCTCTTTTCTTCTTCTTTCAATCCTTCTCCTTTCTTCGTCCATTGTCCCCAATTGCCCCCCAATCTAAAATGTTTCTCCATCTCCCTGTTATTCCTCATTCTTTCATTCTGTAGCTTTTGTAGTTTTATCCACAGTGACAAAGTATTGAAACCTGTGTGATTAAGACATCATGAATGGATTCCCATTCTTTGTTTGTTTCTTTCTCTCTCTTTCCATCTCTCTCTCTCTTTCCATCTCTCTCTCTCTCTTTCTCCTATACCTTTTGTTCATTCTTCCTCCTAATATGGCTGCCCTTTACAGTATACCCTATAATGTAATGTACATCATTTGTAACGGTAGCTACTTATGACCACTTATCTGCACCCCCACACCTCCCAAATTGAAACAACCTGTCACTGCATAGTCAAGGCTTTGCATCCACCAGTCAACCCCTATAGGCCAGCATGGCATGAACCTCTGCCTGTCAATGTGCAGCTAATGCCTGTTTGTTTCTATTATAAAACGTGCTACGAATGTGTAATATCGATATTCATCACTGCAAACATTTGGAATTATTAGAAAATATCACATATTGGTATTGAGATAAATTGTTGCTGTTGCTGTTTATGTTTTGACAAACGTTGTGTCTACAACTTTACATGATTGATTATTCTATCATTCAACAGCAAAACAAGCTTTATCTCAATGCGTCAATTCCTTGTGTACATGCATACCATGCGACAATGCGGTCTGCATGTCTTTCCTTTCTACCGTCAAGCCGACCAGTAATTTGTCCTCCTGCCCTCCAGGGGGTGCCATGTGTGTGATGGAGCCCACAGTAGACACAGTAGCAGTGCAACCCATCCCTGCCTACTGGTACTATGTATTGGTGGGAGGCGGCTCCCTTTTGCTGCTGGCCACCGTAATACTGGTGGCGATACTGTGCTGCCACTGCTACTACCTGGCTAACAAGAAGACCAGCTCTAGCCATCGCTATTCAGTGGCTTACCGCAACAGTCAGCAAAGTCAGGCAAACTACCCCCAGAGCCTCATCCAGAACCCCACCCAGACTTACCCGTATGCCAGTAGTGGCCCAGTATGGCCTGGTCTGGAACCCATGCTCACCATCAAGTCGGAGAATGATGCCAACTACGATACCGTGTGTTGAACTTCAATGGACTAAGTTTAACTGGCCCTATTATGAAATCACTGAAATTTGCATTAGACTGCATTTGAAATGGCTAACGTAGCCATTGAAAAACCCATTGGCGGTGACACATGCAATGAGCTGTTCAGGATGGTATTTGTTACATTTCAGTGAAAGCAACTGAAGGAAGCAACAACTAAATAGTTACATCACCTGTTTTTTTTACTGAGAGACATAACAAGCTACATTAGAATGCACCTGGAATGATTTGTCATTGAACAAAATAGATTTCGGAACTACACTGAAGACGTGTCGCAGAAATCACTGAAATGCCACTTAATTGATATTCTTAAAGGTATTGAAAGGCACAGAACAATGGCAAACGTGTTTGAGCAAAACAAGAAGCTATCTTGAAGAGTTGCTCTACAGTAGCTATAGCAACACTGGTTGAGTGGCCAGAACACTGAGTGACATGTCAGAAAGCCACTGTACATTATATATTTGATATGTGGCTGTCATCTGATAGCGAAAGGTTTCACACACAGAAAGCTGTAAAGAATGGCACATTGGTGAAGGAGAGAACAATGTTCGTGGGTTCCAGTGTGTCTTTTGTGTTGTGTGCTTACCCACTCGCATGTGAGCAATTGAGAGATATAAGAAGAGCGATAAGGAGAAAGTGAAAAAGAGAAAGGGTTGACAGCGAGGGAGACATGTTCTGAATTAGCAAGGCGTATTCAGAGGTCTGGCCTGTTTGTCACTGCTCTGGTCTGCGATAAAGCAATTGGTGGTTTGGTGTTTGCTACCTGGTTTACACAGTGTAAAGATTGGATGAGACAGCCTAGCCACACAGACACAACTATACACACAGAGACAGACATACACAAGCCTTTATTGCACCCATACAAAAACACACAATAACAAATCCACATGGGGTCTTAATTTAGCTCTCAGCGCACCTCACCTATACAAATGTGGTTTGGAACTACCACTACTGTAGACTTGAAGAAAGAGGTAATGTTTTTGTGTAAAACAAGACTGGTCTTTTCTTGATGGTTTTTGCCTGTGTGTCTTGGATAACTCAATGCTAGTGTCTGCTAATGTCTAACCTAAACATCCATGTATGTGTATGTATCAGATGGGGGAATATTGACATGTCTAAAGATGATTAACACAATGTTACAAACATTATGTTTTGAGGTAATATATACTGTATGTTATATGTGTCACAATAACACAATGAACATTTAAATATGATTTTACACAACTAAGTTGCTTTTACAATATATGAGAGACAATAATTATGCACATTGTGCATAGTTTATAGTCCAAATTATAATTTGTAGACAGAACTGCTTAATTTATAATTTCATGTGGTCATTGTGTTTTGTGAATATGTTCATATTTATTTTTAGCTTTAATGCAACCACTCACTTATGATAGTAACAATTCAGTCTGATTCAGCTGTGGAGTTTTAGCTCCAATGAATGATCCCATTGTTGTACTTGTTTGCAAAATGAAAGTTAATTGTACTTTTTCAGTGAAAGATATTTTGCTTAGATTTGGAGTGAGTAACTAATTTCCCCATTCAGATCTAATCCGGATGAAATGTCTCTGGACTTCCTGGAAAACGTGTCATCTTGTTTAGCCTGCTAATTCAGATTGCTCCAATGCCACCCTACTCTTTTTATACGCTCTTTTTCCTTGCTTCTATTCTTTCCCTCCAAAAAAATCCTACCAATAAAATCACACAAGAGGGAGAGAGAGATAGAGAATGGGGTTAGCAATGAAAGGGGGTAGAAGCTCCTCCAAAGGAGAGCCCATTAAGCCATAGGCGGCTTTTATTTTTCTGCGAAGAATGCATCCGGATATGGACAGAGATGAAAGAAGTTGGATAAAAACTATCCTGCTCTCTTTTCTTTCTAAAGACAGATTTGTCTTTTTCTAAAGCTAACAGGCAGACAGGTTGGGCTCTGCTCTGGAGGAGATGGAGCGATGGAGGAGGGCAGGTTGTTTCAAACACAAAAGCAGATGAAAGAGGCTTTGGCAGAAAACAGAAATATGGAAAAATACACACCAACAAACACCATCTGGCTAACAACTCTATAATAGCAGTGGTTGTTTATTACCTGATTAAGTCTTGAATAGTTATGATTATACCTGATTAAGTTCTAAATATGCATTACATTTAATTTTGAAATAATTGGGTTTCACTGTCACATTAAGTGCATTTTGAATATATTTTCAGTCATGTATGGTGCATATGTACACATTTGCTACTTTCCAGAGCCACAAGCTCTACTGTTGCCATTGCCTCATGTGATTTACACATTATGACAGACTATGTGACTCATTGGAGCAGCCCTGTGCCTTTCCCTAATCAATGTGAGTCTTTAACTCTAATGCATAAATGCTAAGAGATTTATGTTGTACTACACTTGCAGCCTCTCTCTCTCTCTCTCTCTCTCTCTCTCTCTCGCTCTCACCCCTTCTTTCTTGCTCACTCTCTGTGCTTTAATATTTCTAATTAGTTAATGGCGCCGAATGCATTCACATAAACCTACAGTAAGCATATTTAGCCGTCCAGCTTTCTTGATTTTTCCTCTATTCTCTGCCTCCTATGCTTCTTGCAGAAAAATTAACGAGAAAAAGCACTCAAAGGGGTCCTCAGGCCCCCCTGGAATGGGCATATGGTGCCAAAGAGCTGTCCATGGCTGCGCCTGAAAAAAAATGTATTCTTCTCTTTACTAATTGGAGAGAAGAGATAAAATGGGGCTCCAGGGAATGTTTTATCTCTTCTTGGATGCATGTTCTGATTCTTCTCAGGAATCTAGCCTGCAGGCTTTAAGCCTGGATCATTAGAACATGTTCAACAAAGGTCTTAAAAGGAGTGTCCACTCATTTTGTTTTTTTTCCCCCTCCAGCTGCTATTATTGTGTTTTTTTCCCCTATGATTCATTGTTGAGGCCTGCAGTGGTTCACAATGATGGTGAGAGAAAACATTATAGCCTTAGCACTGTTGAGAGATGTTTACAAGACACGCAAATGTCTGGAACGGACATATTATAGGTATATTCACAAGTAGGTATGGGTTTGATTTAAGGACACACTTTATTAACAATATTTTCCACTGTAGAGCATCAACGGTTGATATTAACTAGATTAGGACTTGCAGAAGTCTGCAGATTCCAGATTAATTGTGGATTTAGAGTAGGTCTACTGAATATGTTTTTCTTAATATAAGGAAGGAATGTCTATACATACCATACCTCAAAAGTGTAAACCTGTACTCGCATCTCTAATGCACTAAACCAAATTCTGAGGGCTGTACTTTTAGTTAGTATTTTCTAGTAGTTCCTTTTTTTATTTCCCTCCCCCTCATGTTTTATCTAATTCTTAGACGTGTTCATATTGCCTTACTTTAAGGGGGAAGTGAAACCAACCTACGATTGGAAATTTTGAAAATCTGCCTTGGTGATGTCATCTTTTGTGATGATTTTAACATTTAATGGTATTTTCTATACTGTAAGCAGTCGTGAGGCTTTTCTCCATGTATTGTGACAACAATCTGAAACAAGTTCTCAACAAGGGATGAAGCTTACAACAATATGTTGGATAACTTGGATTTTGTAAAAACTCCAACCTATCCAACATATAAGCAAAACAACTAGCATTGGGTTGGGGAGCTGGTAAATAGCATACTCTTTGTCTTGTTTACCTTTTTGTTAATGTGTGCATTGCTCTGCCTCTTTGAATCTAAGGGGTAGTATGTACAGTAGTGACTAGTATGATTATGTATTTGACTTACTATTTATCAGGACTGGTATACATCCATCTATTAAATTTGACTAATTCACAATATTCTCTGTATCAGGAAAACATTAACATCTGAAGCAAATAAATTATAAATATTATTTATTATGGTGAATGTGTTGAATGGAGATTATGTTGAGCCCAGCCCTGCTGTTTATAATATTTACTGTAGAGTTGAAGTTTAATTGTGGATACAGTTGGCCATTTAGGCACTTATTTGTTGATCCATTGTTACTTTCAAGGACATTTTCTCTTGGAAAGAATGTATCAATACAGTTTTTTTTCTGAGCTGAATCATCTGATACTAGTGTTTCTAATTTGGTTTATTAATGATATTTTATTTTATTTTACTGCATTACTTTTGCATTTTCACTGGTATATTAGATTTAGCAAAGAATGATTATCTGGCACTCTGATATATCCAATATGTATTATAAATTTTCTTGTCCAAACCTGAATTGAAGCAGAATGGATCTTCGAAACCCTGATAAGCCTTGCACCCTTGACTGCCTCAAACATATAAAGCCGTATTTAAGCTTGTTGAATTTCATGGTCTTGAAAAAAAAAACCGTTGTGTGGAATGTGACGGTAATAAAAGTGATATTTTTTTATGAAACAGCTTGTGCCTGTTCTCCACACCTCTTTTCCTCTCTACCATCTGTTAATCTATCTTTCACAACAATGTTTACCACATAATGCATTCACTACTGTATGTATGTACAGTAGGTGTATTACCAACATGGCAGTGTTTAGGAACACTGTGTTTTATTATCCCTTCATATAAAGAGTAACCAATGCATTTCAAATACTATGCTTGCAGGGTTGGGTAGGTTACTTTTTAAATGTAATCCATTACAGTTACTAGTTACCAGACTACAATTATAATCAGTAATGTCATTTTTGGATTACTTCAATTTAGTAACATAATCTGATTACTTTCTAATACTTTTAGATTACTTCACGCCTAAACAACACTGTTCTTTGAAATGCCATCCAAAGCAATTGAATGGGCTGGCGCTGCCAAATCTCTGGGTTTTTGTGACCGTTTATGTTGCTCACAGGATCAGATTGAAGTACTGTAGGACTTCATTTCAAATATTGATGTTTATTAAAGGTAAATAAGAGTCTAGCCGATTGTTCTAAATTATTTTTCTTTTTACATACTAGAAGTAATCGTCTTATAAAAAAAAAAGAATATAACTGTAATCTGATTCCGGTATTTTAGCTGGTAAATGAAATGGGTTACAGTTACTGTTTTTTGTTGTAATCAGATACAAGTAACATACATGTAATCAGTTATTTCCCAACCCTGTATGCTTGTCATGTATGATTTTAGATCACGTACTCCTATAGCTCTAAGGTGATCTCCGTTCATATGGGCTTTGTGCTGATTGCAGCAGAGATTTGAGTGGCAGTTGTCACCCGGTAATATTGGCTGATTAAAACTCTGTTCTTCTTTCTGTTCTTGTTCTGCTGCAGATCCCCGACCCATGGACTTTGGAAAAGACAGCGTGTTCAACCACAGGCCCCGGTTCAATGGAGGTGGGTGGTGAATGTGCTCTCTCCTCTCCGTCTTTTATTTTCCTCTCAACTTACCGCTTCCCTGTCCAGCCTCCCCTCTCCTCTCCTCTCCTCTCCTCTCCCTCCTCTCTCCCTCCCCTCTCCTCTCCTCTCTCTCCTCTCTCTCCTCTCTCCCTCCCCTCTCCTCTCCCTCCTCTCCCTCCTCTCTCCCTCCCCTCTCCTC